>JUJX01000406.1:0-20414 GCA_000800745.1 Diaporthe longicolla
CTCTCTCTCTCTCTCTCTCTCTGTGTGTGTGTGTGTGTATGTGGCGCTCTCAGGCTCACTTACACATGGGCACACGAGCGCGCAGGCACACAGGCACACAGGTGCGCGCAGCAGATGCAGAGCAGTTGGCGTTATGCAGCTTGTTAGGAGGCTCGCGTGGGCTGCCGAGTGCCGGGAAGAACGATGTATAGAAGAAAGGAATGGGTTCGTTGAGCGGCATGCCAAGGCAAGACAAGACTTGCCAAGAGGGAAAGAAGTACACTGTCAGGACGGAAAGGCGCGTGTAGAACCTGGACGGGTGGACGGGTCGAGGCGACAGGTTGGTTTTGGGAAATGGGGCGGGCTTGCTGCTGGGTGGGTTTGGTATTGTTTGGGGTTGTGCAGGGGGACACTGACGGAGAGTGTCCAAGTGAAACCTGATACCGCCAGTATTCAATGGGGTTACGGGTGATGACTGAACGGGTGACGGGGTTGAAGGGACTCGAGGAGCTGAGGGGACTGGAGGGAAGAGAAGGTGGGAGAGGGGGAGAGGAGAGGGACGGAAACAGTGAGCGTTGGATGGTGAGTGGTGACGAGAGGGAGAAACACTTGGGATCAAACAAAATGCGCGGCAGGACATGACGGACACGACGGACAGGACGGACAGGACGGACAGTACCGTCGACCTTGAACAACCACCCACCACCACCACCGCAACCACCCACCGACTGTTCCGCAAAGCCATTGCCGTTGCTATCTACCTACCTTCCTAGGTAGGCGTACCGGTCCAATGCCATTTCATTCAAGAGTGTACATGATCTATCTGATTGCATTGACATGCCGCTGACGGGTGGGCACATCTCTTCTGTCTGTCTCGCGTGTTTCTGCTTTCTGTCCCCAGTCCTGCCCCCCCCCCCGGGGTCCTCCTCTTGCTGCTCCTTCATCGGACTGCTGCTCATGATGCCTTCTGCATCCGCAACTGCACCTGCTGCTGCTGCTGCTGCTGCTGCCTCCTCCTGCTCCTCGTCCTCACGGCATTTCGGAAACAAGGGGAGGGACCGGATCTGCCCCGTCTGTTCCGCGCCACGTCGTTGTGCTGCACTGCTGTGCCTGCCTCGCATGCGTATGCGTACGGGGGGAACAGTTTGGGTCCAACAGGTACCTCGTACCTTCTTCCTCGCAGGAACCTGGCACAATCGCGGGGCAGCAGTGCTTGAGCGGGCGCCCCTGCCAGCTCCCTGCGAATCCTTCTCCTCCACCTTTCTGCAGCCAGTCACTCACAAACCCCCCGTCAGCCATGGGAAGCCGTCGACAGAGGCAGTCAGCCGTAAGCATCCGCGCATCCGCAGCAGCGACAGCAATCTCTGCGGAGGGATGAGGAGCACAATGTCAGCCTGGGTAACTTGGTTCCCGGCCTCGGTAGGTGTGGCCAGGTAGGTACCCACAGGCGGGTGGTAGTCTCCCTCCTCCTACCTCCCACCTCCCACCTCCCAGGGCCCCCTTCCCCTCCACCACTTGTTCCAGACCAGCCTGGTTCGGGCGTCGCAACCACGGACCGCAGTGGGCTTGAGCCAAACCTGGGCTGCCTGGCTGCCTGGCAGGGTGGCAGGGTGGCTAGTCCCGGCCGTTGGGCAATCGCAGGCTGGCTTGGGAAGTGGGAAGAGTGCGACCGGCTGGTCCTGCACGTGTGCACACAGCTCCTTCGACCAGGCTGCCAGGCCGCCCTCCCGAGTGAACCACCGTCCCATCCCATCTTGGTCTCGCCCTCCTGCCACACAGTGCCTGACTCCGTGCCTTTGTGGTGCCCATCGGGATACGCCGTTCTGCAGCGACCACCTGGAGGCCACTACCTGCTTCGAAACACTCAAGTCATGTATTTTACCAACCGGGTTCAACGGGGCTCGGTATGGCCACTGCCGGGTCGTCGAGTCAAGGGACCCCGTATTGAAATCCCCATGCCCTTCTCCCGACCCGATCGCCATTACCAAGGCGCCCGCTCGACGATCCAGTCTTACGCGTCACCAAACCTTGAGTTGCTTGTTTGGCTTTGACAATATCTCCGCCTTAGGATCTGGTCGAAGTCTAAAAGGATATCCGGGCTGCCCACATGCACCTGTCCATGGTCGCCCTCACCATTGAAGCGGGGGCCCACCACTGGAAACCTTAATTCATCGCCCGTCCCACCTGGGCATCAACCCAGCCGCCCAGGGTGCTTCCAATAGCTCCGGGCTGTGTGTCCAATTGCTGATCCGCCCCCGTCCCCAGAGCCCGCCCAACAGCAGCACAAAGCCCATCACTGTCGCCGTGACGCCCAGATTAATTACGGGGGCAGCACGCCTCTGCGGTTGGGCGCCTCAGGAAACATCCGCTCAGACTCGAAACGTCAAAGTCTGGGGTCCGGGAGCCTTGTTTCTGTACTGCGGGACGCCAGCAGGCCACCGGTACCTGCCCAGCCTTTCTGCATACGCCGCGGGCTTTTTCGACTCTTCTAATCTTGGAAGCATCGACTGAATGGGCCGATCTGGCTGGCTCCAGATCTTGGCTTTCTCTAGCTTCTTTTTTGTCGCCGCGCTTCTCTCACTTCTCATGCAGTGCACCCAGATCCACGCAACGGCACGCACATGGGCGAGCATGCTGCACGACCACCCCTCCCCCCAAGCCTTTTTCCATCCAGCACTTCTGCCTTGTCCCCCAGCAATGGGTCCCCCACTCCCCTCAAGCTTCAAGGTCTCGCCCGAAAAGCTTCATTTCCATAGGGCTGGCAGCTCTTGGCCTCGGTTGAACAGCAACACTATTTATAAACCCCATCAATGCTCTCTCCAAGAGAGAAAAAAAAAGGCTTGTCGCCTGGTGTCTCAGACACCATAACTTAGCTTGCATCAACGTGCTTCACAAATGGCTCCTGGTCATAACAGCTCACAATACTGTGCTGCGTTTCCTAGTTGTTGTTTATTAACCACAACTGAGGCAATGTTCGGCTTGTCTGTCCCTGGGGAATCGCACGGGGGCACGAAAAGATTAGCTGGTACCTGAGGTGGCCGGCAGCCGGCCTGTCACTTGTGTGGCAAGCTCCACCGGGCTTGCATTGCGGACATCGGCTGGTGTTTGACCTTTGTATCAGCACCGCCAATTGGATACGACCCGCAAGCCGAAGATCTTCGCAAGCAATGTGCCACCTGCACAATACAGCACACCGGTACGTGGTATCGTCCGGACAACATCGCGCCTTTCGCATCGCTTGTACGTGTCGACGGCGGCACGCCGGCATTCAGCACCCTTCGTTCGAGGTCATGTTGCTCATTGTGCGTGGTGACGGCAGAGGTTTGTCAGGGGCCAGCCACAGTCACGGTCGTCGAGAGGCCGAGGACTAGATGCCGGAAAAGCACAATCCAATCTCTCAAACGTTGGCCGTCCGCGCACTAGACAGGTGCCACCATATCCAATGTGTGTTGCCAAGCCACCTTGACAGGTCTGATTCCGCAACAACCCCATCCGACTCTATTTCAGTCGCTTTGGTGCAATCTACTTGTCACTGCCCACAAGCATTTCGAGGCCGTCAACAAAGGGAACAAGAATCCACTTTGTCATCATCCAGGCAGCCAGCCAATGGCCAGACGGATGTCGACATCGAATCTATCCCTCACCGACACTGCCTCGCCCTGGGACGAACCTCGTCTGAAGCAAGCATACACATTGACCACAAGAAACGTTTCCTGCCGGGCCTCGACTATTCACATGGGCCAGCGAAACAAATAGCTCTTGGGAGCTGCCCGGCCCGGATATTTTCAGAAGCAAGAAATAGCAGGCTAGCCCTGTTCTTCTTCAAACAGACGGCAAGGAGCCTTGCACCGTCTTTAGGTACCTCTGCCCACACATACATGCATGTGCTACTGGGAGCTCAAATCCCGTCACTTTGGCAAACACTGCAGCATCGCCGTGCACTGGGCTCCCAGTCCCGGACGCATCAAGCTGTGCGTCGGCGCAAGGACCCTAGACTGTGGCACGCCTGGCCTACGCGTGATGCAGAAGCTCGGGCACTTCGAGGACGGCCAGCTCTCCAACGTTTGCCGCGCCGACTGCGCTCGACTGATCTCTCAAGGTGGCCATCCTTGTCCCTGGATGTATACTATACCGTGAGTGTTGGGAGAACAGGCCGGTAGCGTGCGTGTCTCGCCAAATAGGCCCATGATCGGTTCGGGGGGAGTGGCGCTGACCTTGCAAGACGTGATTGGTATTCGAACAAGATGATCAGTTGCGAGCAGGCTCATGTTCTCTGCCACGGAATCGCAGACATTGATCGGCGATCATGATTGCCGGCGCAATCAGCCTTCGACTCGCCGATCGGCCGCACGTAGTCACACTTGGACGACGGTGCGCTCAACAGAGACTGGCTGGCTTGGGCTCAGCAGGGGCAAAGCAGTCTCTGTTCTCTCTAATGGCTCGCGCAGCACCGCATCCACCCTGTGCATCCGACCATGCGCCATTGCCTGTCACATTTGTGATCACCTGATGTGCAAAGGTTGATAATATGCTCTACTGCCCCCGGATGTTCGCATCCCAATCAACAGGTATTTCCAGGCGCGCACAAAGGTACTAAAGTATTACAATATGCCATAACAAGCAATAAGCCAACTCCACAACTTGACATGATGCGTGACATGATGCGTCCACTGTACGCTAACTCGGTTTCTTTGCAAAAGCAGACATGATCCTTTCCTCCTGTTCTTCACTTTGCCGCCATGCTTTTCTCCATCAGTAGATTTCCATGAAATGTGCAAAGGACAACAAAAAAGGTGGGGAGTGATGATGGATAACGATTGTTGATCATGACCCAGAACGCCAGGACGAGGAATGTGCGGGCATCCGTCCTCCTCCCTTTCCGTCTCAGACTCCACTCCTCGGGCCTGCCTCCCTTTCCCCGCCGCCTCGCATACTTCCCTGTTCAGCATTGAAAGCTCACGCTTCGGGCCTTCTGCTTCTCTCCTCCGAATCCTGCTACTGCATTGGATGCGTCGTGGGTACTACCACCGACAACAACAGTAACGCTGCCGCCACTACCTGGGTTCCGCATCTCGCCGTGCTCGTGCTCAGAGAGATCCTCCGGGATCGCCTAGAACCCAAACTTCTTCTTCTGCTTGGCCGGCTTCTGCTGATTACCCATGTCCTTGAGAATATCGTCAAAAGTGCTGCTCAGGGTGTGATTGTGGCCATTGCCCGCGCCGCCGCCCCCGACAGGCTTCCGCGTGGGGACCTCGCCGCGCATGTTGTCGACTGACTTGGCGTTCCGGATAGTGCCTGCAACAGACCCGCCAGAGCTCTGCGGCCGATCGGGGCCGAGGGAATCCTGCCGTTGCGCCACCTGGAAGCTGTACACGCGGCTCGAGCGGCGGTCCACGGGCGCCGCGCCCACGGGCGGGGCCAGCGGCTCCAGTGCGGATAGCCCCGCGAAGCTCGCACGGAAGTTGGACCCCGCTCCGCGACCGGCGGCCAGACCACTGTTCGGCGATACGACGCGCCTCTGGGGCCCGGAGGCGGGTGACGCCGGCGCCGAGCTTACCGGCGAGTTGCCATTGCTGCTGTGGTGGCCGCCTGTGCCGCCCATCCCCATCACGGGGTCGTTGTCCTCGAAGACAGCACGAGGCGCCTCAAGTGGCGAGTAAGCGGAGCCGATAGCCCCGTCGGCGAGCGGCGGTGGTGGTTGCATCCCAACCAGGCCAGCAGAGCCGCCGTTCACTTTGGCCTCCTCCCATGCCTTGGCAGCCTCCCAACAGTGCGAGCGCTCGAAGGTTCCCTCTACGGAGAACATGACTACATCTGCCGAGAGTTCGACCTTGACCTGCGACCCTGGAAGCTGGTACCATGCCTTGCGGACCTCGCCTGCCTCTTCGAGCCACGGCGGGTTCCCCATCGGCGGCTGGCAGAGGAAATACTCGACACCCTCGGTGAACTGCAGATCAGGCGCGTCGATGACGAGCAGCGGGAGTGACTGGATGACCACATAGAGGAATAGCCACACGCCGAGGCGGTTGTCAGCGAGCTCGGCCTGAGACTTGCCCTTGGCCTGGTCATGGTCGAACTCCTTGAAGTGGTGGAGGAATGGCGACTTGATGCTGTCAGCGTCGAAATTATAGGACTTGTGGATGATGAGCTGTAGCTCGTGATCCTTGATGTTGCGGTCGAACCTAAGCTGGTCCTTCTCCTTCATCTCGTCGTACTTGACCTGCACCGTCTTCATGGTCGGCAGGATCGGGATGTCGTACGGGATTGGAGGCAATACTGGTGGTGAGGATTGGTCGAATTCAGTGAGCAGCTTCCTCAGGGCCCGGATGTGCTCGTTGGACTCCTTATCCGAGATATCATCGACGGCTTGGTCTATGACACGTGGTGTGACCGAGTCGCGGTCCACCAGCAGGTCATAGAGGGATGAGAGATCCGCATACAGCGTCTTCAGAACAAGCCTGTTCAGGCCGCTTTCTGAGAATGGGTTCTTCTTGCTTCTGGCCTTGGGCGGCCAGGCCCCGAACAGGGACTTGTAGTACCCTAGAGTGAAACCCCGCATCCTCGAGAAGGACGACTTCCACCGGTTGAAACGTACATCCTTGAACTCGGAAGACCCTGCGACGCCAGAGAAAAGAGCCGGGAACTCGAACTCCTCCAACCTGGAATTGACATTGTGCTGACGATTCAACAGGTCCAGGTTTGACCGTTCAAGACGGCGCCACACCTCGGACGACACCTGCTTGGCGAGTGGCGACTTCAGGGAGACAATAGCCTGCCATTTCCCTACCGCGTGCGTGAAAGCCTCGTTGTACAGCTCCCAGCACTTCATACGCTCGCCCAAGATTACGGCCTCTAGCGTCTTTTCACGGCTGTGCCGCACGTCAGCAAGTGAGAGCTGGGACATGTAAAACCCAAAGCTCAGGTCAACGCCCTCGCCCCAGGTCGTGCCATCCATGCTCATGAAATCGAACTCCTTCAGCAGAGAGGAGATCTCAAGGAATGCGGAGAAGATGGTTGGTCGGAATTTAGTGGCCACGAGCGGCTGTCCGGTCAGGAAGGCGAACAAGTTTCGGATCGCAACCAGACGCTGCAGCTCGGGTTGTGTCTTGGGGTCCTGGGCGGCAAGCTGATCAGGGGCCGCAGGAGGAAGGTATAGACGAACCAGGCCGTCCGCGGGCTCGGGCATCAGTTGCTGGTGCGGCTGGCGTTCGGCGTCCTGGGCCATCAAGTTGTCGCGCCCATCAAAGCTCCTCGACCTGTCCCTCGCGGCCCCATTGCTCTCCAGCTCTCCTTGTATCAGTTCGTGAAAGACTATCGAGGCCTCGATCGCTTGCGATGAGACCTTGAATGACGGCCCTTTTCCGCTGGCCTTTGGGGAGAGGTAAACAAGGACGTCGCCGTTCTCAGCCCAGAGCTCAGGAACCTGTCGTCACTGTCAGCATCCGACTCGTGGCACCGCAACTTCCCAACACCCTAATACCTTCTCGTTGTTGGCCAGGAACGCTGTGTTATAATCAGCCTGGTTGTCAGCCGACAGGATCCACGCCTTGCTCGGAGACATCTTCTTTAGGTCCTTGGAGCCCGAGCTCGGCCGCCCTGGAAGCCAACTTCTCCGCAGTCTTCCTCGGCTGTCACCGCCGTCGTTGGACTGTTTTGACATGGGCCGGGGGTATGTGACTGCATCCGCGGGGTTAGACGTTGCCTGGGACCCATCGCCCAGGACCTCCCTGTGCATTGACGGCTGCGCAGAGCTGCTTCTTACGCGCGGGGCCGGTGAAGACCGCCTGGGTGACTGTAGCTTCGCAGGACCATCTCTCCTGTCCGGGGAAGATTGGTGGGCGGAACTGCTGCGTCCGCTTCCCCTGGATTTCGGCGCAACCGGTGACACGGGCGCCGGTGGTTGTTCTTTTGGCAAGGGATCTTTTGGAGGTAGTGGGGGCGCGCCGTCGGCGGATACCGCGCGCGGTTGTTTCTGTATGACTTGCGGCATGTCGGCGCCGGAATGAGTTTCGGCTCCGGTGTCAGCTGCCTCGGGGGACTCGGTGCGCTCGACGCCAAAGTCAAAGTCGTAATCGGAGACCTGGGTTACCGGGGTCTGTATTCCAAGTCCTCCTGCTGCCCCTGGGGAGTTGTCGATGGTGGAGACCGAGTCGTGGGGGTTGGAGGAGTTTGGGCTGCCGTCGGAGGAGGCGGGCCTGGTTGCGAATTCGATCGTCGAGGCAACGGGTCTCCGTGGGATAGGTTCTGCTCTTAAGTGTGTAGGAGGCAATGCCTCTGTTGCCGTCTTGGGGCGCAGGTTGGGGACGGGACCGGCGGGTTCGGCGGATGTCGAGCCGCGGGAGCTGGGGGTCGCAAAGAAGGACGTCAGCACGTTTAGCCTCGACTTCCTCCTCTGTAGCTTCTTTGCGCCCAAGTCGTCAGCGCCCACCGTGTCGACCGAGCCCGCCCTCGCCGGCGAAGAGCCACCAGGAGACTTGACGTCCCTTTCATTGGAGGAGTTGGAGAGCAGGCTGTGCACGGAGGGCAGTGAGAGCAGGGAGGGCCGGCTGCTCTTGGAGGAGCGGGACAACTTGCTCAGCGGCATGCTGGGCAGACGGGCGTGGAGGAGAGCGGTGTCTGTCAAGTCTTGTTCGAGGGCAGAGCGACGCAAGCAAGCAGACCCATAGAGACAGGCCAAGGCATGGAGCGGGAACTGGGCAGGAACAACAGAGCAGGAGCAAGGGCAAGAACAAGAACAGCAAGACTGGCACGGGAGTTACTAACCAGGTCTGAGGGCTAGACGAGTTCAGGAGCCAGCAAATGGTATAACAGGCACGCTGGGCTGGGCGAAACGGCGAGCAGTCCGGCGTATGAGGACCGTTGGAGGACCGTCTGCACAGCAGCGGTACTGTCGTGTATGCTGGGGGCGCGGGCGGGCTGAGGGCCTGTGGGTTCAGTTCGGGATTTCGTCAGAAGCTGTGACGCGTCGAGCGGGCTCGGACGGACGGGCAGGGTGGAGCAAGGACGGTCCAAGGTGTGACGGCGACAAGCAAAGAAGCGAGGTTCCGTTGCGTTGTGATCCTGGTCGGGCAATATAGGACAGGGTTGTCGGGGTGGGGAGGTTTGATGTGGTGGGAGAGATTCGCGGTGGGAGAGCGTGGTGCCGTGCGAAGCGACGTATCGTAGTAGAATATGACTTTGTTACAGGCCAGGTTGTGTGGGGAACAGTAGCTATGGCAGCATGCTCGTCGCCCCGTTCGCCTTGGTGGTCTTGGTGAATCAGCACGAGAAGGGCTGGGAAGCAAACAGGCAGATCTACGTGTGACGGCCGCCGACTTGTCTCGTGTTAGACCAGAAATTCCGGACTGGGACAGGGCCAGCACGGCAGAGCAGAGCAGGCGCCCAGCTTGTCACAAATGACAAACGATGAGCAGGACCAGTACGGAAGGGGATGCTGCCCGTGAATACGAAAGTAACCGGAGGGGGCGAGGCGCAGAAGGGCGAGATGGGGCGAGGCGAAGCTAGCCGAAGGCGATGGGATGCGAGGCGTCGTTGGTTTTGTTGGATATTTATTAGGGGATGGGTCAGTCCTGTTTTTCTTCCTCTTTTCACCCTTTGAATCGACGTTTCTGGGGACTGCCGTCTGGGTAGAGCTAGCAAGTTCACCAGCAAACCTTGAAGATGTCATGTCATGCCCCAACGGGACTGGTACGGCCTGCAGGCGCATGCAAGTGCCGTGGATAGATGAATGGGAAGAGCCATGCAGTGTGGCCTGGCCTTGTCGGGTCTGGTAGTATCCCGTGTTGCAGTGGTCGCCTGGCTGGCCTGGTCGCCCGCTGGCTGGGCGTGCGTATTTGTGCAGGCAGCTTGGCAGCTTGCTCCGGGGTACCAACTCACGTATTGTATGCACGCGATCGCCTCCTGCCAGCCAGGCAGCCCGCAGCTGACCGGGGGGCACTTGACCGCGTGCGCCATTGCTGTTAGGTCTGGCCTGCTGGCTTGGCTGAGATGGTGAGTGCGAAAGGCTGTCCGTTTTGTCGACCCCCGTGTCTGGGCCCGTCATTGGGCGTTTCCCATCTCTGTTGATGCTATAGTTGGTCTCTGCACCAGCCGGACAGACCGCGAGCATATCTACCCGGGTACATGGATACCTACCTAGGTACCTAGGTACCTAGTTACCTAGGCTAGTCCCGCGGCTGTGGGTGTGGCTTCACAACACTTCTTGATAGGTACCAGCCGGCCATGAATTGGGTATTTGGTGACCACAATCCATGGGACCGAATAACTGTGTAGGATCCTGAATCCCGTCGGTTTGCCAAATCCACGATCCTATACACTAGACTTACACTTCGGCAGGTCTACTGCTGAGGGCCGCAATTGGCTGGCACCCTCCACCAGTGGACCTGCATGTGCTGCGTACCTGTGCGCCGTGCGTTGCTGGCGGGATCAGCGACTGAGCGAGTTGCGGTAAGTCGCTTAGCTGCGTTGGGTTGTCGCTGCCAGTGGGTGGTGGGAGGTCCAAGCCCCAGCCGGATGGGCGACGTTGGCCCTGTGGCTACCGTCCCACGGGGACTCAACGTCGTACTAGATGCACAAGTTCTGAACGGAACGTCGTCTGGCCCGTCTTCTGGAACACCTCGGAGCGCCTGAACGCACGGAAAAGGGGTGGCACTTCCGATATCCTCACCACCAAAGCCCCTCCCTAGCTGCGAGACTCAGCCAGCGGTTACGGTGCCATTCGTCCTGACTCGGGTGGCTTTCTGTCCCGTCTTCAAAGACAGCACTTGAGCAGGGCGGCAAAATCTACTTGAAGCTACCGTCGGGGTCGGGTCTCGTCCTCAATGCCGACCAAAGCCAAACACCAAAACAACGTCTATTTTGGGCACGGTTGGTCGACCTGGTCGCATTGATCGATCCTGGGATGCTATTATAGTGCCCTTCCGCGTGTCTGTGGGGCCTCGCCCGCCCTTTGGGCTTTGCCTGCCTGCCTGCTCCGTCTTCCCCCTTTCGAAAGATTTTGCCTCCGGGCTGGCCTTCCAGGACCTGGGGTCGCCCGTGACTGCTGGGCCGGCATGACTGCGTGGGATGGGTATTGGCCATCTAAAGGTTACTGTGGGCACGACTCAGGGCTCATGCTGCCTCTAATGAACCTGCCCCGGATCGCCTATCGAAAATCCATCAAGCCATCGCAGATCATCCCGCCTTCCCGCCTCCCAGCCCGGCGCCACGATATCACGTCTTGGCAGCGACTCTTGCCCCCTTGTGCGCATGCTACTACCCCATGGCCTGGGCTGGACTGTGCTTCTTGCCGTGCCCTGCCATGCGATGGCTTTTGCGCTGTGGCATAGAGGCACAGCCGGCACGGCTCGCCATGGTCTGGGTCCCATCAGCGCACACCTCAGAATTCCCACGGCATCGTCCCGAACTCGTGCACAATCCAGCCATCGCAACGTAATTAAGCTGCGCCCACAGTGGCGTGCCCCACCCGCTGCTTCTCTGTCGATTACAAGCTCGCCTGTCTGGGATACCCCATCTGAACCCAGGGGTTGAGGGCCTGATCAGCACTCCATCTTCCCTCCGTTTCTGCCGCCACCGTTTTCCCTCCTGGGAGTTGCCCAAGGGGACCTTGGGGGCCACACAGGAGGATTGTCAGTAAACTGTCCTTGGAAAGTTGTGAGCAACGGCTCCGATGGGCGGGTGCCCAGGAGAGCCCAGCAGTGATAATCCCAAGCCCTGTGGATCAATGCCTCAAATACAGGTAGCCCAGCGGGCGTTGCTGCATGTCTGAACCTCTGTTGGGTTGTGCCGTTCCTGGCAGCCAAGCAGCCTGGCAGCAGGCAAATGACAGCGACGGACTCCTCCACGTCCCCTCCCCCTCCTTTATTCTCCCCTAACAGCCGCAGCACCCCAGCCGTTGTGTCGGGGTCTCTCTTGAGGGTCGCGGTGCACGAAGCTGCGGAACGCCTTGGCTGGCCAGAGGGACCGCTCGCGTTGCACACTGAATCCGAGCTGCCAATTCCGCTTCTTGTTTTCTCGAGATGGGACAAGTCACTAGCGCACACGATGCAATTCTTCGCTGTTTCGACGTGCCCTAGTCCTCCCGGCGAGGCCGTGCCGGACAACGGGTCCAGAGCGACAGAGGTGCCGCAAGGCTCCAAGCTTCGGACTTCTGAGTCAGCCCTGACAGCTTGACAGGTCGCGTTGCGGACTACCGCCCTACCTGACGATCCTACAAGTGATTGCAGGCAGCTCTCGTCAGGTTGGGCGGGGCCCACCACACCTCGGCATCACATCATACGCCCACGCGAACATCGAAATAAGGCAACGAGACGATCGTATTCGTTTCATTAACTTTGATGAGCACGACACTAGTGCTCTGGCTGTTCTCTGTGACGCCTCATCATTTAGAACTCAGGCCGGCCCTATTTTGAGATTGGAACCCTACGTGCGCTCTGTTCCGCCGTCACTCACATGGCCGTGGCTGCCGCCGTCTTACTTCAGCTGACCCCAATCATCCCGACAGCTCGCTCCTGATGCCGTCGTGTGTGCTGCGTCGTGGTCACTTCAGGCGCAGACTTGTCGCCTCGCGCCCCCGGGACCGAGCTTGCGCACATCACGCAACATGCCGACTGAGATAAGGTAGCCCACCTGCCTCGAACGGCTTCCTGTCAAGGCCGGGAAGGTCACTGAGCGCTGTTGGTGAAGGCCAAAAACACCTACCCATGTGGGGTGCAGCAGGCTGCGGAGCATTGCAGCCTGCTGGATGCAGCCTGCTGGAGCAGTACGTTCGTGCGCCAGTGCGTACAAATGTACGCACAAGCGGGTGCCCACATGATGCCTGCTGCAATCTTCGGTCTAGCAGAGCCGCATCTCACAAACCAGTCCTGGCGAATCAGAAGAGGCGATGATGTGCCCGTTCAAGTGTGCCCCTATACGACCTGCCGTTCGGCTTGCGGAGTGCTTGCCTTACCTGTTGCCTCATCGTCAACATTGTCAGGCATCTTGTTTCAACCTTCCCCATCTCTCTGATTTACTTGGGAGCGATCTTGCCACTGCCTGCGCCCGAATAGCGATCCTGGGACTACTGCCTGTTCTGCAATGATGAAGCCCGCGTCGCCCAAAGCCGACGGGCGGGTCATACCCGGTGAGATCCAGACCTTCATCGAGCAGCTCCAGTATGACGACGACGACGACGACTTCTTCCGTCAATACTTGCACCTACCCAATGACGAACCACTGGCCTATGTACAGCCATCTCTAGATGGCCGTGACGACACGTCGACCTGCCTTGGATCCGAGAGCAATGTGCCGCCGTTGACGTCCGGCCAAACTCTGTCGCCCTTAAGCCGTAGCAGGGCATCGCCATCTTCTCTCGGCCGGCTCGAGGATGCTGAACCCCTGCCCGTCCTCAGTGTGCCATGGCCGAGTGGAGGCTTCGATGATATAAATCCCACCGATTGCTTGCGCCACGTCGGTGGCGGTCAGGGGCCAATACCACCCCCGCCAACACGTATAGAAGAGGACGAAATGTCTATTCATCTGTCACCGCGGAGTTCTAGCCGCCCCGTTCCCGCTCTGGGTCTTTCAGACCATGCAATGCCCATGAAACGTGGCAGGAGCAACCCACTGTCAGGAGAGAAGCGCGCCAAGGTGTCCAACATGCGGAAGATCAAGGCATGTATGCGATGCCACGTCCGCAAACGAGAAGTAAGACAAGGAGCGGCTCAACGTTTATGGCTTTGCTCTTCTTGCTGATACTCCGGCAGTGCGATGAAGACACGCCTTGTAGGCATTGCAGAAAGGCGTTCCCCAAACAGCAAGAGGTGTGCATTCGTGACAAAATGTCGGCTTTTCGTTTCCCTGATGATGGCCAAAAGAGTGAGTTGGGCTCGGCTTGTCTTCGGTCTTGCGTGATACCGGCTGCTAAACTGCGATCTTAGCTAACATATGGGCCCGGGAGCCGACACACGTATCGTTGTTGCAGCAGAATTGGCAGTTGTATGGAATTCCGAGCCCAGTCCTCGTAAAGTTCCACCACGTAGAAGATTCGCCCGGGTTGGCTCTGACCCTTCAGCCTTATGTTGTCAACGCGAGGCCGTTCGCACTTACAACCGCCCACTCACCCCAGCCACTGTACGCGGCGACCAGCGATGCTACCACGTGGGACAGCGGGCCCAGGTTTCAATTGATGCCGAACACGGTGACGGGTCTGTGCCTTGCCCCAGGGCAAGATCACTTGCCTCGCGACCTGCTTGGGTGGACGGAGAAGCAGCTATCAGGAGAACTACGCGACAAAAAGGCGCCAGACTTCGAGTCAGCCATACTGTCCTTTCTCCTAGTGTACCGCGACAGCCTCTCGGAATTGCAGGGCTCCTCCTCCAGCTCGAGCTCCGGGAAGAAAAAGGCGCCTGCTTGTGTCGACCCAAAAAATCTTGTTCGCAAGATCTGCGAGATGAGGTGCTGGTACTTGATCTGGCAGACATCGAAACTGTATGCGTACACACATGGAAGTGCATTCGACCCAGACGGACGCAGCGACAAGCATCCGAGACTCCCGCCCATGGCGCTCTGGGAGCTCCGGAAGCTAAGCGCAGACCGGCTCATCGCTTGCGAGAAGGAGATCCTGCTGGAGCTAGATGAACTGTCTCCGGACGGAGCCCGACTGATTGAGTTGCCGCTATGGGCTTGTATGTGGCAGATGATTCTCATCTACCGGCAGCTGGTTGCGGGATACTCGAATCTCGCCCGGAGCCAGCTGGTGGGCTCGGTAGACAGCTGGACAGCTGGTGAGTAACGGCCACACCTAGGTGTTACGCTCAAGTGCTCCTAGCATAGGCCACTCCTGGTTGACTTTTGTTGACCGCGCTCCAGGTTCCAATGAGATATCCGCATTGCCGGTCGTGGAGCATCTCTATCGGATGCTGATACTCAAATACAACGCATTTTTCGGTTCTACATCGCCCATGTACCCCAAGAAGGGCCAACCACCGACCACTGAGGTGCTGGCAGGCGATGAGCATCTCAAACGAGAGTGGGAGAATGTTTCAGTGCGCCGGAAAGAGTTTTGTGAGCATCTAAATCCTGCGTATCTGGGATCATCGCAGAATCAATGAGTGACTGTGACTGATCTTTGCCTCCAGATCGGACGATCGCGAACGGGGTGGCATCTGACGTGCACCTAAGGAACCTTATCATCGATGTTGAGAGCACGCTCGAACATCGGCTGCGAAGGAGGCCGAAAACATAGGTTTTTGCGCCCCTGGCATTTCAGCATGTCATGTACACAACCAACCGTTGCTCTGACCAGAATAGGCTTATCAACAGCGCACTCTGCGGTATGCGATATCATTGCTGGGAATTGTGCTGTTGGTCTGTCCAGTTGGCAGCTTGTGCTCCGGCCGTTGTCCTGCCAGATATCCGGACGAAAAGGATCGAAAGAGGCACTAAGCATGCACGACGGCTTGTCGATGCCAATTAACATCAAATTATCAACGCCATCCCCCCAACGATGCAAAGCACACGCGGCCAATGTCTTCATAATCTCGCATTATCCACGACGCCGATCGAGCCAGGAATCAAACGCCAAACGAAACAGCGTCAAACTAACAATTTTCATCCCTTGGTCTCGGGATGTCAAGGCCACGTTCCATAGTACATGCTCACAGCCCTGTCCGAGTCACCAAAGAGCTTGGAGTACCTATCCTGCCACATCACTATCCCAGGCTTGTGGGGATCAGAGCTCGGCACTTCCATGAAGCCCCCATACTCGGCGCCGACGGCGTGGCTCCCGCCGCCAAACGCGTTGCCCCTCCGCAGGGCCACGTTCCACGCGAAGCTGCTCTCGACGATTCCCAGCATGAACCCGGCGCGCAACATGATCTCGTAGTCTACCAGCGACCTCTGGTCCCACGTCAGGCGGTTGTTGAGCACGGAAACCTCGGCTGGCCCCAGGATTTCTCGCTTCGTAACGACCGTGGTGCCGAGCTCGGCGGCCTTGGCCGTGAAGCGACGCACGTCTGCGTCCTCGGGTTGCAGGCCCGACGCCAGGTAAAGGACCCTTGCTGGGACCTCGTTGGCGCCCAGGTAGTCGAGAAACCATGTCGCCTGCGCGTCGTAGCCTGGGAAGAAGGGCCGGCCGGATGGCGGACCACCGTCGTCACCGTGGGTCGGCGGGGGGGCGACGTCCTTCTCGGTGCGCAGGTGGGCTCCTACAAAGCGCGGGCTCTTGTCCTGCGCAGGGTTGTTGCCAATTCCTCGGCGCGGGTCGAGTGGTATTCCGAAGCGGCGGGCGAGCTCCCAAAGCCCGGAGGCGGCAAGCAGCCTCACGTCGTCGCGCACGCGCAACAGGCGGCCGAAATCGCGGCGGAAGGCCTCGCCGTCATAGTGGACCGGCCAGGTGAAAAGGGTCTCCTGTAGGTCGACCCGGACGGGGTAGTGGCGGCGGTCGAGGGGCAGTTCGCGCTCATACAAGTCGGCGAACCGGCGCGTCAGGTTCTGCGGGTTCGCAAGTATTGAGGTGGGGGTGCCGTTGAGCACCGCCACGTCGTCCGTCAGCATGCCCATGCTCACCGGGAGCGGCTTCAGCAGGCTCGGCTTGTCGTATAGGTCGTCTAGTGACATGTGGACACGCATCTGCGGGCAGTGCCTCCGTAGGGAGGTCACCAGGTGCTCGGACGAGAACATGTAGTCAAGGGGCTGGCCCTTGGCCTGCTGCTCGCCGTGGAGGTTGGAGATATCGGCCGGGGAGCGGCGCGTGATCCGGGGAAGGACGAGCTGTGCTGGTAAGGGAGGAAGTGTCAGTGTCGACAACGGCAACGACGAGAGACACACAATACATGTAGCTAGCTGACTGGTTGTGGAAACACCCAACCGGCCCAACGTATTAACTGACCTCCTATCTCAATCGCGAAGCGTACGCAGTGCAGCAGTCCATTTTTGACCTCGGCCACCCCCCCCGGCACAGGCGCACACGTCAGAATGAGGGCTCTGTCATCCGGATGCCACTCTCTGCCGCCACAGAGCCGTGACAGGTCCGAGCCCTCGAACGTGCCGTCAACCTCGTTCTCAAGCAGGTCCGACACGAACAGCTTCTTCTCATCCTTGAAGCTGCGCAGGACCTCGGCGTACCGGTCGCGGACCTGGTCTTGCTTGAGATCCGAGATGAAATATAGAAGGAGCAGCGCTGGCGCGAGGTACTTTGCAATGCGGACGAGCCGAGGCGCGTCCAAGAGCTTTGGTCTAATCATGGTTTGGCTGGGTCGAGTGACAGATCAAGGAGGCAAGCAGGCCTCTGGCAAGAGGTTTCAACTACGGAGAGATCAGATGTGTTCGATGGACAGTGTTCACTTTGATCTGCCACATCGTCCAAAGACCACGGCCCTCGGCTCCCTTGGAGCGTATACGGAAAGGTTCAGTAGCCTAGGTGAGCCTGGTCTCACACGGAGGTGCGGGCGACAGCTCTTCCCCTTTTTGGGAAGTCATGGCTTCAGCTGGTCGGGGGATCAGATCGCCTTTCGTTCACCATGTGCGCGCCAACAAAGCCCCTCCCCGGCCTCTACGATGCAGATGGTCAAAAGCCACCAGAAGAGGCTTCCCTATAGGGTGCTTGGGTGCGTGCACAAGGGCGGGCCCGACTGGGCATGCTTAAGCTCCCGGCACCGACGCAGTGGAGAGTTCAGCCCGGGCTTCGGATACAAGGTCCTGGTTGGGGGAGGAGCAGAGCACTGTGCCGTGTGCGTGTATGTTGTCATGGGGATCCGAGCGCTTGCTTGCCGTTCTTGGTGTGCTACCCCGTCCTCCGCTGCCGCCACATGCTGGGCTTTCTTGATCCAAGGACTGCAATATTGTGTCGCGAATGGGCTTGGAATGCCAGAGTTGATGCGGGCAATGTGGCCGAGCCTCTAGCCTGCGGGCTGCTGCTGCTGGGGGAGACCAAGCCCGAGTCGAGTTGGCCAGCCCCTGCGCAAGTCTGTGCGATACTAGCTTTGTGCGACAGGTTGCAGCACAACGCCCTTCTCTGGCCGTATACCCTGTGAACAGAGTAGGTGAGCCCCCAAGGGTGGCGGAAGTTCATCTCATCTTGCCCACACCGATCTTCTCGGCCGAACCAGAAGGGACATAACAACTAAGAAGGCCGTGATGCGCTCGACGTTCAGTCTCCTAGTCGGACTAATCAGCTGGCAGCGAGGTCCAGTGCCCCAGCCGGGATAGGGCAATCGCGCAGCTGGCGGCCATGAGCAGCGGTAGAAAACCAGATGTTGTCACTATGCCAGGCTCTGTCTGAATGGCAGCCAAAAGCCCGAGCCCGAGCCCACGGCATAGGGTGATTCATGGACGGGGGCGGGGCGCTGGTGGGACCATCCGCTGATCAGAGGCTGTTTGACTCCCATGTGCCAGGACCCTGAGAAGACGGACGCCACCGACGGATTGGTAGGCTGTCCTTGACGCTTGTCAAGGCCCTCAAACTCAATCTCAACTTGCCCGGTCGGGTCGGGTCTCTTGCTCTCATTATAGACAGGGAATCAGCACTGGCAGGCTGGCAGGCTCAGATATCAATTACTGTGGTATTGACGGGGCGGGCGAGGAGCGTGCCGCGTTCGCTCTCACTGCATTACGCGCCCCGGGAAACTGAGTTTCAGGATTGATAGAAACAATATTTGTTTCGTGCTACTGACCAAGCAGAGGCCGGCGTATCAATATCAGAGGCGGTGTATAAGCATACTAGCGACTATAAACCCCGTCCGGATCGCGTGGGCCTGGGCTTCATCTCGCATGCAATTTGTGATGAGCAGCCGGGGTTGCGGGCTGGGTGGGATACTTCGGACGGCAGCTTGTGGACACACCAGGATGCCCATCGAGGGAAAAGTGGAGGGGCCTGCCGTAGAATCATGCAGCCGTACGGGCCTGTGTGCATGTGTGTCGTGGGCACCTGGTTGAGCATCAGAGACCCCTACACACAAGACAACAACACGCCCAGCATCTCCCACGCGTGCCTGTTCTCGATCTCGATGGTTTGAATTTGAGTCCCGGCAAGAGAGCAAGACACAAGTTATCATAGGTGCGGAGTTTTGTTGGTATGAGATGTCCACAAGCCGGGCCTTGAACACTTGGACTTGAAGTGGTGACAGTTTCTGATGCCCAAGTTCACCTGCAATGAGGCGCAAAGCTCAGCTCTCGGGTACTATAGCGTTGCAATACGTGACACAGCAGCCTACGTTGCATATCCAGTGCACTTACTTACTCCTGCGGGGCCACTGTTCTGCTACGTGTGAACTTGTTCTGATCGAGTGGGTGTGAGCGCGCGGGTATGAGAGCGAGGAAGAAGGATAGGATATACTGTGCTACGTAGCATGGTTGATGGTTGACCGGGGAGTGAAGAGGGGTGTGCTGGGCAGGCAGCACACGAGGGGGTGGGGGGGGGGTTGGCCTGTGAGACTAGAGTCCTGGAACACGGATGCGCGTCCAGCTGACTCCACTGTTGGGCTAAGCATCTCTTGTAGAATCTGTCAGTCTGTGCGATGCTATTTGTGGTGTTCAGACTTCGCGCCGTCGCACTGTTGACACAAGATTAGAACAACCGGTTGGTACGCACCAGACTAATTGCAGGTCGAGTGAGGATCACGATGGGGGCGACACCAACGATGGGGACGCTGGAGGATCGAGAATAAAAGAGGGCCCGGAAGCCGCATGGCAAAAGCGGGGGCGTGGTGTGTAAGGTGTGGTGCGCATGCTAATAATGGACACACGGTGGGGCTGTGAGCCTGTGAGCCTGTGACCTCTGGCCATTAAACCAGAGCTCTCCCGAAGAGGGCGGATGGTGAGCAGTGGCTCGCCTGGGCCGCCCCGTTTCGACGACGCGTTTTTGCGCGTCGTTCTCGCGGCTTGACCAGGTCCGTGCCGCCGTCTTTGATTGGACGGCTGCTCGAAGCTTGCGCGTGTCCGACCGGCGGGGCGGTTTTTGGCTCCCCATTCCGCTACATGTACACCTTTGGACTCGTCTGGCTGGCCGGGTCGTTGGCTCGTGGGCTGCTGCTTCCTTTACCACAGTTGTTGCCGTCGGTGCTGTACTGCTTGTAAACGGTAAGCTCCGCCTGCAGGTCTAGGTTCTGGTCCCAGGCCAGATCCATCCCAACAGCGTCTTTCTCAGTTTCGCATCGCTCGGTTGCTGGCCAGCCTCCCATGCCTCCTCCCAGCTCCCAGCTCCCAGCCTGCGAGGGCCCCACCTCTTGCCGTCCGAAACAAACCATCGTGAGCGCACGGCCTCAGCCGCCCCCGGCGCACAGGACAAGGCACTCGGATCTCTGAGCCATACAAGAGTACAAGACCACCGAGACTTTCTGTCTCACCCTCGCTAGCCAAGTCAAGTCAAGTCCCAGCCACAACCCAGGCTCAAATCCTCGCTCTTCCTGTCTGTATTGCCAAATCTTGGGGGTCCCTAACCAAACAACCTCGACTCC
>JUJX01000406.1:20463-32258 GCA_000800745.1 Diaporthe longicolla
ACAAGGTCCCCCCCCTTCCATTCCACCAACCCAACATCCACCACATCATCAATTCAGGCCTGATCCCTCGACGTCCGCGTCCCGTCCATCCACCCGGTGCGGCAACTGCACTTCTGCTGCATTCGTGCCGCCGTCTGTTCGCCTCACCCTCGCCTCGACTCGCCTCAAACCTCAGATCACCTCAGAATCCAATCTTGCCTTGCGCCTACCTACCTGCCTGCCTGCTGTTGACCTGGTCTTGACCTGACGTCGATCGGACTGTTTCTTGTTTATTCTGTTACCTTTGCCTTCCTGCAAGACATCCCCAGCGTTTGCACGGCCGCCTGCACGTGTCTGCTGCACCGCAACCTTGAACATTCTGTCTTCCTGTCTGCCCGTCCGCGCCTGGCTCATCCTCGACCACCGTTACTGCCAGGGGTGTTGTTGATACTGCCGAACCCCTCAAACCTACCAGGCATCCCATCGCATCGCATTGCATCCCATCGCATCCCATCGCATCCCATCGCATTGCACCACGGTGCACCGCCATCCTTTAATACATTAGACGCGTTTGCCAGGATCATTCCGCACCACGTCAAGCCGTTCCAGCTTATTAGTGGTCCTTGTCTTGAGCTGCCTCGCTGGCTCTTCCGAGCTCACACTGAGCTTCTTGTTATAGTGTCGCCAGAGGTCTGGAGGGCGACAACCTGCTGACAGAAGAAACTGAGAGTTTCCCGCTCGCCTGTCACGAGCCCGGCTCGCAACATACCGGCATTCTGTACCCCTACGCAGTCTAAGGATTGGCCTCGAGGGTTGCCGCACGTCTGTGCTGTCTGCAGTCCTAATCGGCTTCGGTGGCAGACCTCGCTCTCTCATCACTGGTCACTGAGTCCCATCACACCGTCCGGGGTCGCATGCAGGTCGACGACCAGGGTTGAACAGGTACGTGGGTACGACTAGATGTGATCGCTGCACGCCTCCACTGCCTTTAGCATCCTCCCGCATCCGCTCCACGCGCCGCAGTGCCTCCCTCCTCCTTCGGACCCGCTGTCTCCCACCCCCATACCACCCTGCCACCGTCCCCCATCCTCTTGCTATCAACCAGGGAACCCAGAACGTGCGTGCTGTTCCTACATATTCATACATCCCGCTCATCGACCATCCCGTGTTCCCACCATCATCCACCCCCCCCCCTCCAATCTACATTATTTCTTTTTTCCTTCCCCCAAGGCATCTGCCCGAGTTCACGCAACGGCGACGGGTCGGCCATTCACCTTCCCGCTCTCATGTGTCTGTGACAACTCGCCTACCTGCTTCCACGATCTTGACTCCTTACATTTCCTTTCGTCCTTTTCACGATCGATGTCTCTTTCATGATGTTTTCTTGGACGTCCTTCCCGAACACAATCTAATTAGACGATTCAGCGCTTTCCCACGCGAAGGGGACGAACAAAAAAAAAACGTGGCGTCTTACAGGAAACGGTACTCACCAGACCAGCCACCTTATTTTGGAGGGTCTACGAGATTCGACACGCACTCCTCTTCATTAGTACCACATAACCGGCGAGGCACTTTACTTGACGTGAACATCGCCAACTTCTCAGGATCAAGCCCGACATCTCATTCGCGCGGGAATCATTGGCAGCACTTTTGCGAAGATTCCACCCTTGAGACCTTGACTCGGGTACACGCATTAACGATTTCATAACCCGCCCCGTCCTCCGCGTCGGACTGTAAACGGAGATATGATGAGTGGAAACATGGAGTCAGGGGGTATATTCCTCCGCCATGGTCGATTCGGCCTGCAGACAACCCCAGAACCATCCGCAGAGGGCGAGAGCCAGACACCTTCTACGCCGAGACCACGACTCCGGTTAAAACGGCGTCATGATGCTCAACACCTTGCCGCACCAACACAACAATTCCTCGCCTCAGTTGCTGCCGCGGACGTCCCACTGCCTAGCGTCGAGGAGCCCGCGATCGCCACGTACGAATCCGATGTCATGCCCTGGAATGATCTGCAGTTCCCGGAGGACGGCCATGATATCGGGCATTGTCTCCACATCCAGTACGGCCACAACCAATCATTCACGTCCCCAAAGACTCCTGCGCCGGGAGCACCTCCCTCCCTGACGCCCTCGAGATATCCGAACTGGGCAATCGACTGGATGAGCAGCTCTGAATCGAGCCCAGAGCTCGAGTCCCGGCCGTCCACGGCGCGGTCACGGACGAGCACGTCGTCGTTCAGCCAGTTGTCCTCGTGCTTCTCAGACGATGACTTACATTTCAGCCCGGAGATCGGCGACTGGGAGAAATCCACGTGTGTTGACTCGAAAGCAGGCCAGTCAGAGAACCCCCAGCTTCCAAGTACGACGAGGATCGCGCGCAAGGCCCCGTGGACACCAGCAATGAGTCACCACCTGTGGGCCACGTACAACATGTATCTTTCAGACCCGCGTGTAACACCCTTCCAAATCGGCAAGAGCGGTATCCCGCCAGAAGGCGTGTCTAAGAGAGTGGCACGTCAGGCCATCCGGAGTTGGAAAGGTTCAAGGACGGCTGTCAGGACCATGGGCGCCTCAGGAGCCAGGAGCGGTAGCTCAACGCCAACGGCAGCGGAGTCGTCCGGCGTGTTCATGCAGTGGCCACACACGGCTGCGGCCACCCGAGCCCATTTGAGGGCTCTCTGCAAGCAAAAGGCCCGTGGACCTGACGGGGGCAAGATGCGATTCTCTTATTTCTCCAGGAGTCCCACACCTTTGACCGACGCCACTGTCCGCTGGGCCCGGCGATCGACGCCAAGCTCTGCTACGACACCGTTCGGAACGCTGGAAATGGCCAAGTCCTTGGCAATGAGTACTTCGGAGATCATGGCACCACAGGGGCCGCTTGCACAATTAACCAGCGCCTCCGACCCACCCGCTCTGACGACTGCACCCAACCTAGATCATGTGCCTCCGCCGGATGTCGACCTGGAGCCCTCAATGGTCGAGCGCCGGCGTCTTGGCTCACCGGTCAACGCAAAGAGCTACGGACCAAGTTCGTCGACGTCCCTGCTGGATGTTTTTGGGCTTTCTGCCGACGTCGGCCAACGACAAACCCACACCATCGGGCCCCGGCGCTCACTCCAGTCTCCGGTCAGACTCAGTCGGTCGTCAACACAAAAGAGGAAGACGAGGCAGGCTCACGATTCTCGCAAGCGGCCAAGTCTCTCGCTCGACACCTGGCTCGACCCTCGCATCCTCGCTAGCGAAACAAGCAAGGCCGAGGATGCTTTCTTCGCCTCTCGGCCACGAGCGCCGCTCTCTTTTGACTCGGCACAGCCCACCGCCCGACCGGCCGTGGCTCCCATCGCCACACCCCCACGACTGGGATCCCCCTTCTCGGCCTCCAGCTCGATGAGCCTCAGCGTCCCAAACAGATTCAGCCAGCCCACGGACCTCGACTCCGCCATGTTCACACGGCGCTGCTCGACCGTGCATCAGCCCCGTGGAACGCATCCCACTGAGCCAGCCAGCCTCAACCTGGCATCACGGCTCGCCTACCTTGACCAGCGCCTGAAAGATTTCAATGGTCCCTCTCGTCGGCAATCTGAGTCATCTTTCTGATTCGTCCATCTCCTTACTATTGTTTTTTCCTACTATAAACTTCATCCCGCTCCTATTTGATGATATTACGATTTGACGCAGCCACGAGATCGGTCTTCGTATGGCGAATCGGGTCGAATCAACAGGCGAACATCGGAAACAGGATCCTGCTCACAGCTTGTTCGGCGTTCGGGGTCTCACGTGGTTACGGGTGCACGGATGGCCGTTCTCATCAGGAAAGCAACATTCGAAATTTCACGGCTTCACGATACCAAAAGTGGCAAATACTGCACACAATACGGCTCACAGCCTGGCCCACATTCATGATGATGTTCACTACATGCTTTCTTCTATTCCTGTTCGCTGGTTCCTTCTGCGTTTGTGTTTGAGTTTGTGCCACGGAGTGTGCGGAGTGTGCTGAGACGGATGCATGCGTGGAATGAAAGTCCACTTCTGGGTACGGGGCGGGCTGAGCTGGAGTTCTGGCTTTGAGTGGACGGAAACTGCCACTTGTCATAAACACGGATGTCTATATATCATGGTGGGCCCGTGAGGCGCAGATAGCTGTTACTAGGAGCTAGTCGTCCTGAAGATGACGTCGACAATGCTCACAAGAGCGGCGACGCAGATCAAATCGATCATTTCTGCCGAAAGTTTGTGCAGGTTCGCAGGATGAGGTGTGACTTTAAAGAGCGGGAGGCGCGGCAGTAAACGAATGCTAGGCATCTGAAGTACCGGTGTCAGCTGCACAGACTCTGCAATGGCAGGCGGGACTGTCAGGGCATCTAGTCGCGGTCGGAAAGATGTCAATCTTGCAGTTTCTTGGGCCCAGGGACTGGGTTGCGGGAGCTCCACCCCGGGACATGCTGGAGGTCTGGCAGGGCTGAGGGCTCTCGGTGGGGGGGAATTCAGCAAGAGATGCCTGCCCGCAGACAGCAACGCGTGCTCAGGGGGGTCTCCGGAAGCTCCGCGACTCCGCGACGCGGATCCCGACTCACCTCAGCTCGCGCTCACCCTGCTTTGCTGTGAGTCCTTTTTATGCATCTCTTCCTTTGCTCCTACCCCCCCCCTCTCCAACCCGTAGCCTCGCGCCACTGTGCTCTGCCGCGGATTAAATGAGGATACCATGACGACCACAGGAGCGGGCAGGATGCAGCCCCGCTCGCTCTTCCTCGCCCTCGCCATCAGCCTGTTGCTATTCTGCGCCGGCGTCCACGCCTCCATTGGCGACCGGCTGCCCGAGTTCCGCCAGTGCGTCGAGGTTCGTGACCGCCTGGCCGCCCAACAGAGACGCGTGCCGTACAACCACGACATGACACAGAGACAGGAGCTGACCTTAGACTGCGCAGGTCTGCAAGCAGGAGAACTGCAACCCAAACAGGCCGCAGGCTCCGATCCGTGAGACATGCCCCATATGCCCCCTTTCGGCCCTTTGCTAGGCGCCGCCATTGCTCCTACTCCTCCAGATCGCAACATGCAGGGCGGCTAATCTTGCTCAACCTCTCTCAAAGCTCTTCTCCACCGCCTCCTCCTCTGGGACTGTCCCCAGGAATGCGACCACGCCTGCCAGCACATAACCACGGCGGCCCGCGTGTCGGGCGGCCAGCCCGTGGTGCAGTTTTACGGCAAGTGGCCCTTCCGGCGCCTCCTGGGCATGCAGGAGCCGCTGTCAGTGCTCTTCAGCATGGGGAACCTGTGGGCGCACGCCGACGGGCTGCGCAAGGTGCGGGCGACGATTCCCAAGTCATACACCCTGCGGCCCTTCTACGTGGTGCTCGCCCATGTCGGCATCGCCAGCTGGGCCCTCAGCTCCGTCTTCCACACGCGCGACTTCGCCGCCACCGAGCAGCTTGACTACTTCGCAGCAGGCGCCAATGTCCTCTACGGGCTATACTACACGGTAGTGCACCACTTCCGGCTGGACCGCCGCGCACCCCGCCGCCGCAGCCTCCTGCGCGCCTGGTCCCTGCTCTGCGGTGCCATGTACGCCGGCCACATTGCCTACCTCAAGCTGTGGCGTTGGGACTACACATATAACATGGCCGCAAACGTCGCCTGCGGTCTCGTCCAGAACGCTCTGTGGTCATGGTACTCATGGGTCAAGTACGAGCGCACAGGCCGCAGCTGGGCCGCCTGGCCTGGCTTTGCCGTCGCATGGATCATGCTCGCCATGAGTCTTGAGCTCTTCGACTTCCCTCCACTGTGGGGGAGCCTCGACGCCCACAGCCTATGGCATCTGGGGACCATCGGGCCTACCATACTGTGGTACAAGTGAGTCAAGAGCCATGCCCATTGTTTCTCACCCATGCTGATACTACCACGTGGCAGTTTCTTGATCAAAGATGCCGAGGATGATATGGCCAGTGAGAGGCTGAAGGCTTAGCCCATCTCAGAGCCGGACGGGGAAGGAGCTCTCAGCTTCCAGGCACACAGTTTGGAAGACATGAGGCAGAAGGGAAATGACTCTGTCTCTGATAGGTAGTCTGCGTGAGATAATGGGACGGGACCAACACTCAAATCTCTCCGCATAGCTCATGGCACATGGTGGACGCGTCGTCTTTCATGTTTCAAAATACCTGCCCCGATTCTAGGCATGGTCCAGGTCATCCGATGCCTATCCAACTCAGCTCATTGGCAGTACGTAGATCTTGAAGCGGAGTTGGAAGCTTGTGGGTGCCGCTCACGGACGCTGTCAGACCAGTGCTCGCTGAGATGCCGACCCAGCAGGCCAAATGAGGACAGACAAAGCTATGGAGGTTGATGTTCATGGCCAGCTCGAGTGCACTGGATTGGCGAGCTCCGACTAAAGTTCGCTTCCGGCTCAAAAAGCAAGATGAACCCCTACCTGCCTTCCAATGTTGTCTGATGGATGATAAGTGATCGCCTCTAGCCTCCCTAGGTAGGAAAACATGACAGTCCCGGCTCATCATTTCTGCAATTTATGATTGAACATCTCTTTTCTCCGGCCCGCTGCCTCGACGAGCATCTGCCTTAGGTGCTAGCAAATCAGTATCGAGCTGACAAATCTCGAGAGACAGCAGCTTGACATATATAGCGTTCTTAAAATGCTTCACGGGTATAATAATTTTAGTGAGCATCGCCATGTAATGGATAGATGTAGTGAATACCGATCTCAGCAACGATCCTCGTATAGGTGGTGGGTATAACCACGAGAAACGGCTCGTTCAAAGAACATGAAAGACATGAATGATGGCAATCTTCACAATGGTACTTAGGTATAGTACAATCTGTTAGCAAGCTAGGCAATAGTCTTCAACCCGTTCCTATCAGCTGCGCCAGAGCCCCCCCCAGCTTCGATCATTCAGAAACTGTCGCACATCACTACTCCGCCAACGCATGAGAACCTGCAGGGAGACTATTGTAGGATCAAGGGATAAATCAACAGCTTTCACCGGCACACTGGTCACCGGCTGGGTTGCCATGGTCCTGAACCGAATAAGAATTTGGCGTACGGCAAAATAAAATGCACAGCGTGGGTATGGGCCACACAGATGTCGTCTCCTTCTTGGAGGGCTTACCAATCTGCTCATTGCGAAGTAGCGACTAGTAGTCCAAGAGCTTCACCTTTCTTCAGAATTCGTAACACTTATGTGTGCGTGGCTACTGAGCTTCCCAAATGCAGGCCAGAGGATAAATATTGGACATGACCTGCAGATTCCAAGTCTTCCTCAAGGCACAGGAGACTAATGCGACTGTGACATCAGTGAGTGCTCGTGATATCTCTGTCGGCCCCTGAAGACCCTGGCAAGTCAGTCCTCCCATATGGTCCCCCCCCCCGGGCGATTGTTCTGGGTTGTCACGTAATTGGAGTGGGTGGCCCAGGCGGCGCCGGCCGCGCTGCGTCCGAAGTGGTTTGACTATTGTTGATGAGATCAGATATTCGCACCCGCAAAAACGGAGGGTACAATCGAGCCCTATGGGTCATAGTCCTATAAGATAACCTCCTATAGGATAACCTCCTAACTTCCTACAGAATAACCCTATAAAAATAAGATCCTGTAGGGGAACCTTCCATAGGGCAGCCCCTTATGGGATACCTTTCTATAAGATGCTCAGTGAGGGTGTATCCTCTGCTTTTGCGGGTGCGAACTTCCGATCTCTTTTTGATACGGAAGCAAAGCAATAGGAAACACATCCTACAGAGTGATTGTCGCAGTAATTGTCACGTCCTGAGGTCGACTTTTGTGCAGGAAATTCCGCGCGAAAGGGGAAGAAGATACCAAAGTACTCTCCCAACCAATTGAGTCAAAAATTACTTGCAGGATTGTATGCCTCAGGCTAATAAAAGCCACGAGGTCGTAGCCGGTCTCGAAAGATTCGCAAAAACAGACAGACCTAATCTTTACACACCTTATTTACAAGACTGTGAGCAGCTCAACATCTATACTACCGACCATCATGACCCTGGCAGAGAGCCATACACGTTTTCGCCTCCACTAAAGACTAAAATATCAAACAATGGCGAGGCTCTCCTCGCCACTTGGGCGGGTCCATGTATCAAACCCTGGCACAGAGCGAGACTCTTCTGAGCTGATGCAATCATTCGATGCAGCTCTATGGGAAGGAATAGTACGAAGAGGGAGGACAGCTCCGCAACTGCCAGAAGTTCGAGAGCGAGAGCGAGGTGCCCAAGAAATTTGTAGCTGCTGCCTCTCAAGCACCTGAAGGAACGCGTCTGAGGTGCTAAGAGGGCCCTGTACACCGTATAGCCAATAACCGCAGACCAGGCTTAGCCTCCACCTCAATCATCTGCAGGTGCTGCCTACTCTTTTCTTTTTTGTACAGGCACCAGAGCAATGGGACCTCCGCACATGTCAGATCCTAAGATGTCAATTCCGCCAAGATCGAGAGTCAGAAAGCCGGACAGTACTTCCTGAACTCCGAAGGCTGGACCCCAGTAGCTCCCGGAACGATTTGGATCCTATTCACACACAAGTCCTGCGAACTGAGATCTATTCCGGCTCAGCCCATTGGAGAATATGACCCAAACGGCTCGATGGGTATCTCTGCAATTTAGCGCCCTCGATTCCGATCAATCGGTTTTCAGTCTTCAAAGACTCGGGTTGGCTATGGGAAGGCACTTCACCTATTAAGGCATATTCCCGGGTGGTCGGGCTTGGCCTGCTGATCAGCAGGACACCCATACCTTCTATCGAAGGGTCTCTATGTTCCACACGTCAGCGGTGAACGCACCTCTAGACATACAAGTCCACGGAGAGCGTTCGACTTTATCACAAGAGGCGACCGCAAGTGACTAGCGCAAAGTCTCTTTGATATGACCCCCGCCTACGACCGCCCCCTTCCCACGCTCAAAGAAAGGCAAGGAATAAAAGGAAATACTGGACACTGATTTAATGCTCGTTGCAGGTTGCGAGAGCCAGAACTTACCCAGCTACTTGAGTCGAATCTTCCCATCAGCCTCATCGGACCGTATACTTTTCTGGGGCATCTCCTAGGTGTTCTGTATGCGCAGTGTCACCTAGCACGGACTATTTCAAACGTGCACAAATGCAAGATGGGAGATCGTGGAACGATGGCGAAGATCCAATCGCGAACAGCTGATTGAGACCGGTACACGACAGCTTTGAAACCCAGCAAATGAGACTCTACGCTGCAATCCCGACCTGTGGGAGATCTGCGCTGGTTCCGGGCACACGGCAGGTGTACCCATCTTGCAGGCTCAGCCAAAGCCAAATTTGCTTGGAATATGCCCGGAACAGCACGCTATTTCCAAAATATGGACGGGTTCGCGAGAAAATTGGGTGGATCTCAGTCTCAGCCTCACCCGCGGCCTACACATTGGGTATGGACTGTGCAGGACACCACGAAAAAGCAACGCGGCCCGGCTGCCAGCGGTCCTATCACGCTTGCATCACCACAAGGAGTCTCACTGTCACGAAAGACTACCCAATCTGCATACATGAGTGTGTAATGGGCCAAGAAGATATTGAGATAAGAATATTGGCATGCTGCGAACGCGCACTGTTAGGTAGCTCTGCATTCTGCATGTACCTGTACTTGGGCCACGAGGGCTCAGCAGTGGGTATGGTGGGTGCCATGATTTTCTGGAGAGGTCACAATGACCTCGAGGATGTGCCGAAACTTCGGATGTGCCGAAACTTCGGATGTGAATGGTTCAAAGGTCCGACCGCCATCCTCATGGTGGCTGATCAAGGGCGTCCCATCGGGGAGACAGAGATTCGTCCCACAACCATGGTTGGAGCCGTGGTATCTATTCAACAACAGTCTCTCTGTTGATCGATGCCAGTCTCAGGAGTCTAGATTGCCCATGCTGTACGCCCCTGCCGGATGGGCAAGCAAGGATCCGATGGGCATAATCATCACATACGGTCACTTGGCTTCCTTGACCTTCTTATAGCTACTAATTCCACCGCCACAGGATTCTTTTCTATCACACATATCCTGAAAAACACATCAGATATGGACCTGAGCGATTGTAAACTAGCAATTGGGGATGCTTGCTTCTATTGGGAGGACGAGTCGCCTACGAGGAGGAGAAATCGACTGGCACAAAGGGAGTATCGCAAAAGTGCGCCTGCCTCATTCTTCCAACAGCGACCGGATCTCTCATGTTGACCTTGGTTCCGAAACAGGAAAAAGACGTGCTGCGCACCACGGGCCCGAGGGAATGGACCGCAAGATCAAACATCCTTCACCTCGAACATTCGTCCATGGTTGTGGCACAGAAACGGATCTCCCCTCCACCGTGCAACCTGCCATGCCCGTTGGAAGTCTTGGACCGTCAGTACTACGGGAAATTCAGACCCTCCAATCTGTGCCGAGCTGACATTTGCCAGTTGCCTCAGTGAACCACGCCAAGTCACCCTTGACGAAAGTTTCAACGCCGGCCATCTTCGAGACAAAACTGCAAAGGCTGGAAGTGCCTTTCCGTGTGAAAGAGCGCCCTCCTGCCTCTCGATCGCAAAGAATATTGCATCCTTGAATACACCAGACCTTTCTAGAAGACGGCTCGAAACAGAGCAGCCTGGTTTTGAGACAAGAGAATATCTATGGCCAGACGAACAAGGACCGGCCATGCCGAATACGGAGGCATGCGTTGGACCACAGACATCCGTCGGCTCTCTGCTCTGCGCTGTAAATCCAGCAACTTCTTGGACGCCTCATGCTCATTCTTTTATCACGGCTGATGTCGGATCGATGGACAATGTGACGGGAGGGCTGCATAACTGCGGCATGCTAAGCTCCCCTTTTCAGCACGCCATCGCCAGTCCAGAGAGTCCCAGAGACCTGTTTGGGTGGGCCCTAGACACTTGTGAGGCAGCCGGATACCCAAGCATGAACTCAATTGGGACGGATTACTACGCTCTCATGTTGCCTACCACCACTTACAGGGCACCGGCATAGATATGTAGCAACTCCCTGGATCCGCCCCAGGTTCCGGACAGTCCTGAAGTGGCCTCATTGCCTTGCAGCCACGAGACCCGGGATCTTTGGGCTCATAACGAGGCAAAGAGATTTCGCGAGCAAGTACTAAGACTTGCGGAGGATATTCTCACAAGTGAAATAATTCATATGGGATGGCGCACGGGGATCAAGTGCATGCGCCGCCCGAGGGTTAATTGACCAAAACACCGGCGACATGGGCTCTGATGGTAATTTGACATATTCTTGTCGGGACATCAAAGAGACCGAGACCGAAGTGCTGACGCCATTCACTTCGCGCTGGCTATATGAAGGGAGCAAATTCCTGAGTGGTGTTGTTAGCTGCAACTTTCGACGCCTTTCGGGCATACACGTCTCTGCCACCTCACCACTGGCCTGTTAGATACAGCTTTATGGAGTTCGGGGACCGTGGTCATACGGTGCAAAACCGGCTCAACGTTCAGCTGACATGCTGCCGACTAGAGGAAGTCTTGAGAAAGAACCCTTCACGTAAATGTGCACAAGGAGAGTGTGTTGCTTGCCCGTGACGATGGCTAGGCTTGATGTCTTCACTCCGTCTGGTAGTGCATTAAAAAAAAATGAACACGCAGTAATACAACTCACGATGATCCCAGTAATTGCCAATGGCCTCCTATAACAGGACCTGGTGTGCAATGACCTCGGGACAGCCCCCAACTCAGCGAACTGTGGTGAGAAAATAAGTCGGGTTCGCTTCGCCAAAACCAGCACGACTGCCCTACGCTTCGCTTCGGGGCGTGCTGGTTTTGCCCGACTTATTTATCT
>JUJX01000407.1:0-12402 GCA_000800745.1 Diaporthe longicolla
GAAGATATAATAAAAGAAGATATAGTAAAAGAAGATATAGTAAAAGAAGATATAGTAACTTTATAATTCTACTCTATAACTTATCTATAACTAGAAGTTACTATTTTATACTAATAGCTATAGCGTTAGGCTATACCTAGTCTATTCGCGCTAGTGCTATTAATAAGCTATTAGCTTTAATATAAACTAGTTTATTAAGGTTAAAGCTATTATAGGCTATAAGTAACCTAGTCTAATGCTGTTAAGTACTATGTAAAAGTGCTATTACTATATAACTTAGGGCTTTAAGTTAGCTAAAATAGGTAATAATAAAAGCTACTATTGCCCTAACTAAGGTTCTAACTATACTTAAACATATACTTATTATAACCTTCTTATATAAGACTACTTAAAAGTAATCTTTTAGCTTACTAAAGTTAAGATAACTATTAGGTAAGGTAACTATAATCTATTATCTAGATATATAAAACTAATAGCCCTATATAAATAGCTATAAAATAGTAATTAATAACTAGGTATACCTTTATATAAAAAGAGCTTTTAAATTTAAAGCTATAGATACTATATTTATATTAGTAAAGCTTAGTTTATTTATTAATAAATTAAAAGTATATAATATAAACCCTAATATTATTAAAACCTATATATTTTTTAGAGTAAAGCTATAGAGGGGTATAAAGTTATTATTAGTAGAGAAGAAGGTGCTTAAAAACTTTAAGAAAAGGTTTAATAAAAGCTAGAGACTAGACTAGGCTATAGATTTAAAATAGTTAAATAAAATTATTAATAATTATAGGTCTTTTAACCTTATATTTAGGAGAGATAAGATATAGTATAAATAAGTATTTTTTAAACTTTTTTTAAAAAACTTTTTTTAAAAAAAAAGAATATTTAGTATAAGTTTAGAAATAAGCTATATAAGTAAAATAAAGTTTTACTATATATAAAGTTTATATAAAGAATTTAATTAAAATATTTTTAAACGTTCTATTAGCTTATTTAAGTAACTTTAATAAATTAAAATTAAATAAAGGTATATTATATATCTTACTATATACTATAATAAGTAGAAATTAAAATATTATAAAGTTCTTATAATTTATTTTTATATAGAATCTAAATGTATAATAAATATAGAAATATTATACTAAGAACTAATAAAGATATAGTATTTATTATAATTAAACTTTTTAAATATACTATATATTATATTTTAATTAGAATAATAGTAAGAATTATGTAAAATTTATTTTATACTATTATCTATATTATCTATATATATATAAATTTTAGTACTAATTAAAGTTAAATTAGTAGAGATAAAAGTAGTGGTTTTAAGTCATTTTTAGTAGTGGAAGTAGGCTAGATAGGGGGGTGGGCTAAATGTGTAGTGCCCGACTTATATTATTACTAAACTAGCTATCCAATAAGAAGTTGTCTTATAGGATGTTATCTAATAGGAGATAGTCCTATAGGAGGCTGTCCTGTAGGAGGTTGTCCTGTAGGAAGTTATCCTATTGGGCTTAGGTATACACTCTGTTTTTACGGGTGCGAATCTCTGATCTCAACATATATACAAAGAGATCAGTGCTCGGTTTCAAAGCTTAGAAGTAGCTAATAAGAAGTCAAGCTGATAGCCCTGCCCATACATAAAGTAAAGTGTGAGATCTTCCGTTCAAGGTATGATAATGAGCGAAATTGACGATTTTGGTCAATACTATGTTGGGCTGAGTTCTTTATTTTTGACAATCCGCTACTCTATTTGGTCGATTCATCAGAGATGCGATGATTTGCAAGCAAATTCCAAGAAGCCCTCCAAGTATGAGACACTGGAGTCACTTCAATGGTGCTTAATCCGAATCGTCCTCTCCGTCAGCCTGGTCCTCGCCTCCCTGGGCATTGGCGAAGACGCTGACAGCCTTGTCGAAGGCCTTGTTGCGTCTCTCCTCGAGCGCTTGGGCCGAAGGCTTGAGGTTGTCAGGGGCCTTCTCGTTCAGCGTCACAGAGAATTTGGCTCCCGCCTCCTGACTGTTTAGCAGGTTCCTCTTAACAAGACCTAAGAGAGTGTTGTCGTTAGCTCAAGACTTCTATGTCACAATCGAACGGATGCAGTCCCAACGTTCGACAGCTGGAAAATGGAGGAAATAAGCAGTGTCCAAACGCCACCTACCTCCAACATGTAGCTCATCAATGCGAGGCTTGTTTTGGACCATCGTCTCCAATTCCTTCTCTGTCAACTCGACGACCTTCTCCATCTTTGTCAGGATGACTTGTGCCTCCTCAGGGGTAGGATCGGCACCCTATTAGACTTCTGTTAGTTCTCCATTGTCTTCGCACCCTGAGCGCTCGACAATGTGGGTCTGGAGATAACATACATCGTACTCGTTGATGCTCTTCTTAATCTCGGAGACAATAGAATTGGTCTTGCGACCGAGCTTGATAACGTCGCCGAGCTTCATGTTGGGCCCCTTGTCGGCGATCTTGATGGACTTCTCCAGCTTGCGCTGAATAGCGTCGATGTGGCCTTGCACTTTCTTGACAGACATTATCACGTTTGAGAAGGTGAATGATTGTGTTGGCGGTAACTAAGTTGAGAGGATGCTTGATGTTGGTTTCAGATTGCAGTGGCTTGTTCATTCAACCTCTGTGTGCGAGGGTCCTCTTTAAGTATACTCTGGAGCTCTCGATATCATATGAAGTTGTCAGTCTCATCTGAGCCACTGTTTATGCTCACGACATGTGGTTCACGATGCCGAGGTCAGGAGCTTCCGCAGCAGCCCCAAGATCAATGCAGCTCCTTGTGTATAACTCGGGCATAAAGCATAAGACCGGCATTACGCAAATGTGGATATTGGAGAAAGTGAGGATCACAGTGGCCTGTAGTATGTAAAAGATAGCGCCACCAAGGGAGATGGATGCCCGGCGGGGACCTGAGGCGCTTGTTGATCGCAACAGTAGGTTGAAAGGGGAAAGCCAAGAATCTGCGACCTAGCTGCCGTTCATGCGGCGGCACGTCGCGGTCGTCCCCCGCAGAATCACGGTCAGGGATAAACCATGGTATTCAGCTGTTTCTTCTTGTGACCAGACGTCAGGGTATCGGCATTCACATGTTTGCAAAACCATTCCCCCAACTTCATCTTCTACAGTTGAATCATTGGTAGAGAGAGCACGATGCGTTGATGTGATCCGTCACTAGTTTGTGCATCCGGTAGATGACCGCAATTGAAGCCAGTGACAATGAGCATTTGTTTACACCCTCGCGGAACAGTTGCCCGAGAACTGCAAAGCCTCCGGCGAAGCACGAAGCAAGAAAAATGGATTCCGAGGGAAGCCTCGGCTGTCAGCCTTGTGGCTAAAGCACGCGCCTTCTGGCAGTCCGATCTCATGCTACACCTAGCTTCTGGGATCTTGAGCGAGTACTGATCATCGGCAAAGCTAGAGTTCGTCATGTCGAGTGAGCAGAATTTGTGACACAAGTCCCTTGCCTAGGATGACGACGTCAGCTTTGCTTTTCTGTCGATCCATGGTTTGGGTGTACTGCGTGTTTGAAACACTGACCCTCGTCCAAGCTATTCTGCCCAAAGGGTCTCGACCGTATTTTCCAGAAATGTCTCGGGTCACCGAATGAGGCCGCCTGCAACTTGGCAAGACATGTGAGCACCATTTGTATCAAAATCACAGCAAGTTTGATACCACCAGCACGAGTGGGTTGAGACCCACCCACCACTGAGACTAGCAGTGCGGAATGATGCTTTTCTCAGTTTCCTTCTGCACGGTAAGCAACTAAGCAACACCTAATTCGTAACCCAAGCTCATTATTCGGCCGAAATTATGCTTCAAACAAAAAGTTCTGAAGAATTCGGTTGGCCTATTACGCCGCGAGTGCATGGCTGCACATGTTTGTCACACCACCCTGAAGAGAGCCACTGCATCCTTCTTCTCTTCAGGTCGCTTCTAGACTCAATCCATGCAATAGTGGGGTTCAATCATCCATTTCCAAATCAAAGTTCCAATTGTCAAGAGTGATTACCATCTCGATACATTTAATTCCCGTGCTTTGGTCCTGTCCCATCCCCTCAGGCTCAACGAGCAGACACTGAAGCTTTTCCCCAGGTGATACATCAAAGTTACCCATGAAGACACAAGCTCCCGGCTAAAGCTCAATTCAATTCTTCTTAGCAGTCGGGAAAGTCAAGTTCGCCCAGGTTGAATGAAGCCAGTTGTGCCCGGTCACATTCGGGTCCTCCCCAATGAAATTGAGTGGGAATCCCAGGTCGAACTTCTTGGCACTTTCAAGAGAAGCGACTTGCTCCTCCGTCAAATGAATGCTGAGAGCCTGGATATTATCTTTGAGCTGTTCCACTTTCCTGCAGCCAATAATGGGATACACATTCGGCGCCTTGTGCATAACGTAAGCCAGGGCAATTGCTGTCACAGATTCGATGCCATGCTCTTGCGCGACTTGTAGAAGCCGCTCAGACATCAAGATTTCTTCTTCAGTAAGCTCTGGCGCCCCGCGGAGTGCCTCCTTGCGGTCCCGCAGCTGGCCGGCGGATTTGAGCCGGCCGCCGCCGAGCACGCTGAATGGAGCCAGAGCCATGCCAAATTGCCTGGCCATAGGGATGATCTCTCTTTCGAAGTCGCGGTCGAGGACACTCCAGCGGCCCTGATAGATGCTGAAAGGTGTCTTGCCACGGTCTTCGGCGTACATATTGGCAGCGCTCACAATCCAAGCAGGCGTATCAGACACTCCAAGGTATAGAACCTTTCGCTCAGCCACTAAGAAGTGCATAGAGTCCATGATCTCCTTGATAGAGGTCGTGTGATCCCAGCAATGGAGATACAGGATATCGATGTAGTCGGTCTGCAGTTTCGCCAAGGAATCGCGAAGACTCATATACATAGCGCGCTTGTGGTTTCCCGTATGATTAGGGGCCGCACCGGGCCCTCCGAGTCGGTAGGAAGCATAGTCCATGGTGTACTTGGTAGCAATAACCAACTTGTCGCGATTCTGGCGCTCGGCCATCCACTCTCCAATCCACTTCTCCGAGTCTTCGTTCTGGTAGTTATTTGCAAGGTCGATAAAGTTGCCTCCTGCCTCAACAAAGGCATCAAGAAGCTTGAAGACTTCTTCCTTGGTGATGGCCCCGGTGGCTCGGGACCAAGCAGATCCTAGGGACATGCTTCCGAGCTGAAGAGGAGATACTCTAATGCCAGCGCTTGAGGAGAGGATGCGAAGACGGCCCAGCTCTGTGGCAGGGCTGGGAACAGCTTGAAAGAAGTTGGCCATTTTCAACGGGTTTTGCAGTCAAGAGTGAACTTGAGAATGAGGATAGCGTGTCTTGTGGATGGTGAATATGCGACTTGTACTTGGAGGCGATTATTTTTGGTTGTCATACCACATGTCTAGCCATCGGGCCAAAGACTTTCTTTTATAGTTTTCTGAGAATTCAACCAGTCAGGAATCCAACATACTCGTTGACTATCTCGGATTTTGTCTTTCACGAGACGAGCCTTAAATCCGGACACTGGACTGAATGCTTGTGCCCCTCTGCTATGTCTCCTGGAGCCTCAAGTCAACTTCATGTGCACCGGAGCAATCACGGTTTCAATACTGTGATCCAGGAACCAATCACGATTGAGTATCTGGTGAGCATCAAATCCTCTTAGCCCCATGTCTAGCCTCGATCCTCCTTTGTAATCAGTGCGGCACGATTCGGACACTTTCGCTGGCTTATGAGCGGCTACGTCCGAGCTCTTATTGCCGGGGGCCCTCATCCTTCAAGCGTGTGCAACATTAATGCTCGATGCTAGCTTCTTACATACAGATGTGTTGGTAAGAGAGCAGTCATAATTTCAGCTCAAAATCTGTCGGCCTCCATATGATGACTTATTAAATAAAGACCCCTTGACGGCGGCTATGTTGGTCCATAGCTTCAATGCATCTCGTCAAAGTCTGCGATTTCACAGATCATCCTAGTAATAACATTCCCACCCCTAATTCCAACCACCCCACACCCACATACACACATAAACACATCTTCCCTACCTATTTTAAAAACAGCTATAACTTTATAAGAGAATCTTTTCTAATTACTAAACTTATTCTAGATATTATCCTTATTATTATAAAGCTATATTCTAAAGCTAAAATATATAATACCCTTAAATTAATTAAGGATAAAATACCCTTATAAAAGGCCTTTAAAATATAGTATATTCTTTATAGTATACTTTAAAACTATATTTTTAATATATAAAGTAGATTTACTTTCTATAAACTTTATTACTCTTTCTTAAAAGATTAAGAGGATTAATTAACTTTATTTCTAATTAATTAAAGTAGTTTAAAGTATATATTAACTTATTAGGAAATAAAAGCTTTTATAGCTTAAATATTCTCTTTTTTTATTAAGCTTACTTTATTAAAGAAAAAATAGTTAAATATTTTCCTACTTTATTACTTTATTTTTAAAAGCTATAAATATTAATAAATTAAAATAAAATAACTTAAAATAATAATAAAGAAGAATATTACTTTATAGTTTAACTTTATATAGTTTTTAATTATAAAGTTAATTAAACTAGCTAACTATTAAAATATTAATAAAATAAAGCTAATAGAAAAAAAGTTAGAAAAAGTATTTATAATTAGTTATTTAAATAATAATAACTTACTTTAAAAAGATTTTAATTTATAAATATAAATCTTTATTACCTAGGCTTATAATTATAAGAAGTAATAGTATTAGATATAGTTAATTAATTATATACTTAAAGAGTATTTACCTAAAAGGCTTATATATAGGTGCTATAGGGTAACTAAGTATATAATATATTACTACACTAGTAACTTTTTCTTCTTATAAAAACTAATTATCTTAAATATAAATTAAACCTATAGCTCTTAAAATAGCTATAAGGAAGTAAACTACTTTATTATTCTACTATAAAATAAAGGTATAGTTTAGAAGTAATAGTATTATTAAGAGTAGCTAGTCTATATATTTTATATTAAGTTACTAATTTATAAAGTTAAGATAAATATACTAAGTTTTATATATAAATACCCTAATTACTATAAGAATACCTTTTTAGAATTATTATTTTAAATACTTAAGGTTTATAAAAAATATAATACTTATACTTTATAATAGTACTATTATAGGTAAGTAATAATCTCTTTCTTAAAGCTTTAAATTAGATTAAACTAAATTAGATTAGATTAGACTAACTATAGTTAAAGAAAAGACTTAACTACTAGTATAAGATTACTTTAAAACTATTAAATTTAGGTGTTTTATTATATATCTTCCTTATAGTAGGTATTATATAATAGTATAAAAGTATTAAAGTTATTTATATAGTAGTATAGTACTTCTCTCTCTTAGTTACCTTCTATAGATTTATAGAAGTAGTTATAGTTCCTACTATAAGTAAAACTATTTAGGAGTAAGGGTCTTCTAATAATATACCCTTTAAATACTAGTATTTACTTTAAAACTAATAATATAAACCTAGACTTAAGGAGGTCTAGGGTTAAGTATAGTAGTCTAAGATAGTTCTATTTTAATATAGTATCTAAAGGTTATTATATTAGTTTAACTTTTTACTTTTATTATAATTTTAAACTTAGCTATATTATATACTCTTTAAATTTAGTTAATTATTATACTATTTTTAATAAAGACTAAATAATATATTATTTCTTTAGTAAAAACTAACTTTTAAATTATATTAACTTTTAATAAACTTCTATTTTTAAATAAAATAATAATCTTATTCTTTATAACTTTTATTATTTTATATAAAGTTTAACTTATTATAGTTAATATATTTTTTAATATAAATAGTTAACTTATTATTAAATATAAGCTTTTTAAAAGACTTATTTAAGTTAGCTTTAATTAAAGTATCTATAAAGTTATTATTACTATAGATTTAGTAAACTTTATAGATTTTATATTACTTATAAAACTAATAAAATACTATTATATTAATTATTAAGTATTTCTCTTTAGTAGTACTAAGCTTAATAAGGTACTTATATAATAAGAAAGAATCTATATAGATAATTAATAGAATAGCTAGGAGTTCTAAATAGTTAGTAATTTTATAAAGGGTAGTTAAGATTATAATACCTATATTAAAACTATTTACTATTCTATAAATCTTAGAAGCTAAAATATTATAAGTTATATATTTATACTTTATAAAGAACTAGTAGATAATATTAGTAATAAGCTTTTACTTACTCTTTTTAATTTTAGTTTTATTAACTATAGTAATTATAGAACTAATTTATAAACTAAAGTTATTATTATTAGTAAATAATCTATGTATAAAGACTATTAACTTAATAAACTATAAGTTAAATAAAATAAAGTAAATTCCTTAGTCTAAGTTATTAATTTACTATTATAAATACTTATTAAGCTTCTTATAGTTATTATTAGATAAATTATAAGTTTAAATAGTAATAGATAGATTAAATATAGCTTTAAGCTAGTAAATAGAAGTAAGATAGGTACTATAAGTATATTACTTAATATACTTCTATACTTTATTAGGAGTATTAATATTAATAAGAGTAAGTTTTATTCCTTATCCCTTCTACTTAAAGTAAGTACTATCTTTATCCTTTAATAGTAAGTTACTATTAAAGATAATAGAGTTATTAGTAGTAAAGGATTTATCTAGCTTATAGTTAAAGCCCTTTTCCTTAACTTTTTTAAAAGATATTTTAAAAAAAGTTAAAGTATTTAAAGTAAGAGTATTATCTATCTATAAAGTAGTACTTATAAAATTCTCTTTACTATATTAAAGTCTAATAATTAAAAGATATAAATTATATATAGAGATCTCTATTCCTAAGGTTTTAATATAGTAACTATAGTATATTATAAACTAATAAAGGCTAGACTTTATAATACTATATAATAGCTTTACTACTCTTATAATTATACCTTCTAAGTACTTATATTAGATTTTAGTAGAAAGATAGGCTAGAATTATATACTCTAGGTTTAATTTAGTTTATAAATATACTTATATAATATCCTTAAATTATAGTTCTATAGAATAAAACTATAGTAGTATTACTACTAATATAAGAAGAAAGTATTAACTAGCTTATTAAATAGTTAGAGACTAAATTAGAATATACTCCTTCTTAATATTATTATTACTTTAGATTATAATATATAATTTCTTATATAGCTTTATATCTTTACTTTTAATCTCTTAGATAATTTAAATATTAAAGATATAAAAGCTATTATATTTAGTAGAATTATAAAACTTAAAGATAAAGATACCTTATCTAATAAGATTAATAATCTCCTTTTTATTAAAAATCTTAAAGGGGTTACTAAAAGTAAGGATAACTCTATTTTATTAAAGCTTTAAAGTAAGTTTATAGTTATCTTTCTTCTTTTAGGTAAGAAGGGTCTCTATAGGTATTAGCTTTAGCTTTAGCTTATTCTTAAATCTAAAGGGTTATCTTTACTTATAAGGTTAGTTAGTAAAGGGTAGAATAAGGTTTAGCTTAAGTAAGGTATTATTAGAAGTACTTATAGGGTTAGGGGTATTATTAAGATTAGAGTTAGAGTTATAAAAGTACTTTTAAACCTAAGTAAATTAAAAAGTAACTAGATTATTTAATAAGTTAAGAGTTATATTATAGCTATTAATAGTAAAAAGTTTATATAATCTTTACTATCCTTCCTTCTCTTACTAAATATAAATATTACTTTATAGTAAGAGTAAGAAGATATTAGTAGTTAATAGTTTATTATAAGTATTTAATATATCTTTAACCTTTTAATCTATATTAAGAGTATATAGTAAGCTTATTACCTTTTAGATAACTTTTATATACTTAAGTATCAATAAAGTAGGAGGGGAATTAGAGTTAATTCTAAGGTATACTTTAAAGATAAAAAGAGTAAAAATTAAATTATTAGAGCTAACTATATTATTTATAGCCTTAAAACTTACTTAAAAGATTACTTTATAAGAGTATATACCTAAAAGCTTAGTATATAGAATCTTAAAAGTATATTAAAGAGGAATATAATATTATTCTACTTTACTAATAAACTAATATACTTTAATAGAAATTTATTTATAAGTAATTCTTATTAATTAAATAATAGTTTAGAATTTAAAGAATATAAAATTTATACCTATATTATACTAAATATAATTAAATAGTCTTAAATATATATTAATCTATTTTAATTAAAAAGCTTTCTATATATTTTTTATTAAAAGTAATTAAAGAAAGTATCCTACTTAGAATAATATAGCTATATCTATAATATATAAAATAAGTAAGTTAATAAGGTAAAGTATATTAATAATTAGCTTATAGTTAAAGTTATACTTATCTTTTAAGCTAAACTTAAAATATCTTAGTATAAGTAAGTATATCTAGTAATAATAATAGAAGTAAGAAATTACTTTTAGAATAAAAGAATCTACTATATAGCTAGTATTTATAAGTAAATATTATAGATATAGTATTAAAGGATATTTAAAATAGTAGTATAGTTATTAGAGTTTAGTCTCTATAAAGAATAAGCTTATAGTAATATATTATTAATCTTTAATAAAGGAAAAGACCTAGAGATAGCTCTATTTCTATATAATTAGAAAAGTTCTATTACTACTATTATTAGTATATTATACTACTTTATTTATAGTATTATAGAAAAAGATTATTAGCTTTATTATATTTTAAATATAAAGTAGGAATAATATAAGAGTATTAATAATATAAAATATTATTATTTTAATTAAAGTTAATAATAATACTATACTAGTAGAATATAGTATATTACTTAGTTTAAAGTAAATACTTACTTTATCTACTTTTATAATATTTAAAGATAGGGAAGGTTATTTTTAATATAAAGTAAGAAACTAGTTATTACTAGTAGTAGAGTAGATTATAGCTTTAATATCTAGTAGTATTCTTTAAAATAATTCTTAAAAGTATTATCCTTCTAATATAAAAATAAATATTAGAACTATTTCTACTATTATAATTATTTTAAAGGTAGAATTAATATAGTATATAAATACTTAGTTTATAAAATATAAAGTATATACTTAATTAATATTATTAGTAGGTTTATAGTTTTATAAAGAGTTCTTTATATCTAATTCTTTAAAATTAATAAGGAATATAGTATAGTTAGTATTTATAGCTTTTTATCTATTATCTTCCTATACTATAAAGTATATTATATAGGAATATTATTTTTTAATAGAAGGATATTATATAAACTAATATCCTTCTTTACTATATATAAAGTATCTCTTTTAGTATAGTTTACTTTATTAGAAGCTATTATTATAGTTAGTAAAGCTATAGCTACTATAATTATTATAATTACTATAGTTATTAAGTATACTATAACTATAAAAGCTATCTTAAAAGTTACTTTTATTATAAAAGCTACCTTAATATATACTATAGAAGTTATTACTATTATACTTATAGTTTAAGAAAAACTAATCTTTTTTATTAAACTTAATTCTATCTATTAGAAATATATAGATAATAGGTTATTATAACTTATAAGCTTATAATAAAGTATAAAGGCTAGAATAAAAAGCTTTAACTAATATTAGAGAGTTATATAATACTATTATAAATTTAAGTACTCTTTTAACTATTTATAAAATATTATCTTATATAGGTTAATTACTATAAGTTTAATATCTAAATATATAGTAGTATATATTTAATTTATTAATAAATATTTAAAGTATATTAAAAGTAAACTTATTAAAGTATTTCTAATAAAGATTAAAAAAAGTTATTATATTTTAATCTATATAGTAATTTTAATAGTTAGTATTACTATTAAAATATAACTTTATTTTAAAGTATACTATTTAGAATATATTTAAATATTTAATATTATAAAAATAAAATATTTTAATAGTCCCTTTAAGTATATATAGGAAAGCTATATAGAACTATTCTAGCTTAATACTTAAGTTCTTATATATTATAAGGAAAATAAGAACTTTATTATTAAATATATTATATAGTAGTTTTAAATATATCTTATTATTATAATAATATTTACTTATATTAGCTACTATAGTTAGGTTTAATAGTTTATTATAGAAGTTAACTAAAGATATATAAGATATTACGTAAGCAAATAAGCTTACGTAATACTATATTAATTAAGATCTATAAATATATATAATACTTATATAATAAAAATCTCCCTTAATATTAAAATAAAATAAAAGCCCTTTACTTATATAATAAATAAAACTTCTTTTATTAATAAGTTATTAATTATAAGGGCTAATTAGCTATAAGCTATATATCTAGTATACTAATGACTTATACTATTATATAACCCTATAATATAT
>JUJX01000407.1:12421-28709 GCA_000800745.1 Diaporthe longicolla
GTAAGCGGGTTTCTAGAACCTTCTATGTGGGAGGTCCTCGAAGTCTATATATAGACCTCGACCCTCCTTCTTCCACGCTAGTCTATTCGACCTATTTTAATAGGTTTCTATATTATATAATTATTAGCTAATTATTAGCTAATTACTAGTGTGTGATTATTAATTAAATAATTCTAGAATATTCTAATAACCCTAGAATAATATTATAAATAAAGGCCTTCCCTCGCCTTCTTAAGGTAGTTAGAGACTTAAGAACTAAGCTGAATAATATATAAAAAATACCCTTATTATCTCTTATCTCTTATCTCTTATCTATTATCCCCTTATCGATCCTCGTGACCTCTTATAAGATAGGGTATAATATACTTTTAATAGTTAATTCTTAAAAGTATCTTAAAAACTATTACTATTAGATAAATCTAATTTTAAAGAAGAAGAAGAGAAAGAAGAAGATCTACTAAGGGGATTACTATTAGTCCCCTTATTATTATCCTTACCCTTATCTCTCTTCTTTCTCTTATTACCCTTCCCCTTTTTCTTCTTACTCTAATTATTATTAAATAAAGATAAACTATTATCTAGATTATTATATTAATACTAAGATAATTTCTTACTATATCTACTATATTTTAAAGCCTTTAAGGTCTTCTTCTTTTTAGTATTCTTATTTATCTTCTTCTTATTTAGGTTATTAATAATAATAATCTTATTTTTAAACTTAAATATAGCTAAGTTAGAGTATAGATTATTATAGAATATAACTTCTCTACTACTATATATCTCTTTAGATTTATTATTTAGTTATTTTAATATTTTAATAGTTTTAAGTATAAATATTAATATAGTTAAGTTTTAATAGTTCTTTAAGCTAGTTTATATACCTTTAATATAGAAAGTTTTTTTAAGTTTTAATATAAAATCTCTATTAAAACTAGTAAATATTTTATTATCCTAGTTTTTAAAGTTATCTATAAATAGTTTATATATTTCTTTAGTAGTTAAGTATTTATATACTTATATATACTAAATAATAAATATATTAAGCTTTATTAAGGTAACCTTCTTACTACTATCTTTAAATATATTTAATCTTTAAAACTAAGGATTAATAATATATATATAGGACTTTTAAAAGTAGGTTTTATTCTATATAGTATTATAGGTTAGAAGCTTTTATATAGAAAGGTTAGGAGAAGGTAATACTAGGGATTCTTCTAAGGAAGTTATCTTAGATAATAATAATAATTATATTAGTAAAGGGGGAAATTAAATAAGTATAAAAGTATTTATAATAGATTACTATTATTAGGGATAAATATAACTAAGCTATAGAATAAGTAAGTCTTACTAATTAGGTATAAAGTTATTATCTATTATAGTAACTAATTTAAAGGTTATATAAGAGTTTATTATATAAGTTATTAATATAAAAATAGTTAAGGAGTCTAAGACTTAGTAAAGTTAACTTATTTAGTTTAAGATATTATTAGAATATAAAAGAGGGTTTAGTAATAAGGTAAATAAAAAAGTCTAAAGTTTTAATAAAGTTCCTATTTACTTAAAATATAATAAATACTTATAAGAGGTAAATCTAAATAGTAACTATAGTTAAGTAGTTACTTAAGCTTTATATTAAGTAATTACTAAGATAATCTTATAGGAGTTAGTCTTTCTAGATAGGTTATATAACTCTAGCTAGAGTTAGCTAAGGGTAGTTATATTAAATAGGTTATATAAAATCTAATATAAATTAATAGCCTTAGTATAATTACTTTTAAAGGTTAATATCTATAGTAAGTATATAAGCTTTAAAGTAATAGACTATCTCTTTAACCTAGCTATCTATAGTTACCCTTATAACTACTAATTAGTATTAGCTAAGCTTATAATTATAAGAAGTAATAGTATTAGATATAGTTAATTAATTATATACTTAGAGAGTATTTACCTAAAGAGCCTATATATAGGTACTATAAGGTAACTAAATATATAATATATTACTATATTCTTTTTTATAAAGTATATCTTTACTATAGATAAGTCTTTAATCTTTTTAATTATTTTTAAAAAACTAAGTATTTAATAATAAGAGTTTTTTATTACCTTTAAAAATTATAATAGCTAGTAATTTACTATAATAAAGAAAAGGTAAATAAAGAAGTCTATTATAATTTATTAGCTAAAAAAAGTTTTTCTTTCTTTAATAACTCTATTAAACTTAAAAAAATAGTAACTTTTTATAATTAATAAATATTATATATATATAATACTTAATTTTATATAAGAATACTTTTTAAATAAAATCTATATTATTTTTTTATTAATAGCTACTTTTTATATACTATAATTATTTAATATAATAGTCTTTAGCTTATTTAAAACTACTTTTAAAAAGTATTTTAATTATTAAAAGGAATATAATTCCTTTATAGTTATAGTAAAGTAAAAGCTTTTTTATTATTATTATAAAGTTTAAAAAGAAACTTTTACTAAGTTAAATATTTATTTTAGTTAATAAATAACTAGTCTCTAGCTAGTATTTAAATATAAAATATTTAATACTTACTTTATTAAAGATAATTAAGTTAATAATATAAAATTAATAGAAAAGCTTATTATTAATAGAAATAGTAACTATTTTTATACTAAATAATATTTTTACTAACCTTATAAAACTATTTTTATAACTTTAAAGTAATTATAAAAGTTATATAAGATAGTAGCTAAATATACTTATTAGAAATATTTAAGCTTTATTATAATAATTAAAGCTTCTTAAGTCTTATAAATTAAGAAATTAAAGGGTTTATATCTAAGATATATAATAAGGTAGTAGTTAAGTAATATTTTAAATAGTATAATAATTACTAACTAGTAAGAGCTATTTAAGAAGAATACTTAGATTAACTACTAAAGAGCTATCCTATTCTAATATAATCTACTAGTAATAAGTATATCTATATAGTCTAGTTCTTTAGCCTAGCTTACTAAGAGTACTAGTTACTTTTAGTAATCCTAAATATAAGAGTATTAAGAGTATTTATTACTTTTATTACTCTATAGTAATAGATTACTAGGATTAATTATTACTCTAATTAATTCTTCTTTTATTTAAATAATAGTTATATAACTAAAGCTTAGTTTTCTTATACTATTTAACTAACTAATATACTAGCTTCTAATAAGGTTCTATTCTAGATAGAACTAACTATTATTCCTATTTCTATTAAGGTTATAATATTATCCCCCTCCTTATCTATTTCTTTATCCCTAAAGATTCTTATTATAAATTCCTTCCTTTCCTTATATTTCTTTCTATCTTTTTATTTATTACTCTATTTTATTATATTATTCTAAGTATTAGGTAGTTATATCTCTAAGATATTTAAAAAGAGTAATAAATATCTAGTTCTTATTAATTTAATTAACTAATATAGTATATTAGCTAAAACTATACCTTATTCTTATTATTTTAAAGGAAATTATATATATTACTTTACTTTAGAATCTTTCTACTATTCTAAATATATATATAATAGAAAGTCTTATAATAATAACTTTATTATTTTATTATATAAAGATCTATTTTCCTTATTACTTTATTTTTCTTTCTAACTATTTTTAGTAAAATATTTATTAAATAAGTAATAATATTTTAAGAAAGAAAAGATTAATATTAAAAAGAAGTTATTTATATTATAAACTAAGCTATAAACTACTATAAGTTAGTTAGCTAAACTATAGAGGTAGAAGTATTAAGCTAAAGAGTATTCTTTTAAGTTATTCTATTATAGTATTTAGTTATTAAATAAGGAGAATATTAAGTATTCTTATTAGGAGGAAGAGGAGTAGGTTACTATTAATATATAGTCTTTAGGTACTATAAGGATCTTTAATTAGTATTCTTTAAGCTTAGATTTAGAGAGTTTAGGTATTTCTTTAGACTTTCTAACTAGACTTAGTAATCCTATAAAGCTTACTAGTAGTTTATTAGGTTTTTAAAAGGTTCTTATATATTATTTTTATTATTATAGTTTTTCTATTTAATTAAATATTTAGTATTAGTATTATATATTTTAGAATTTAAAATTCTTTTAACTTTCTATTCTTTTTTATTATTATTAAGTTTAATCTATATTTTAAATTATATATTAGCTAGTATTAGTTTTAAAAGTAATATATAAAAGACTAGGTAAATTTATATTTTTATTAATAGTAAGAGTTTAAAGTTAATATTTAAAAGTTTTTTTAAAATTTAAAATAGTTTAATCTTTTTATAGTTTAGTTTATTACTAAGTTATTTAATTTTAATATTCTTATAAAATAGGTAAACTTTATCTCCCTCCTTTAAAGTTAGTTTTTTTAACCTTTTTTTATTAGTATAAGTTATTATTTATTCCTATATAAAGAGTAGTTCTTATTAAAGCTTTTTCTATAGATTTTAAATCTTAGTTATCTATTCTATTACTAATTATACTTTTTAACTAGAGATTAGTTCTTTATAAGCCTTTAGTTTATAGCTATAGTTAGTATAGAAAGATAATATCTTTATTATTCTTATATCTATACTATTATAGGTAAATTATACTATAGATAATAATTATATTTAATTATCCTATTTATAGTTAATATAATTATAAAGATACTATTTTAAAATTTAGTTTAATTTTTTAGTTTATTTATTTATTTATAGGTAAAAGGTTATTAAAAGTTTTAATTTTAAATTAAGTTATCTTATAAATAATTATTAAAAGTTTAAAGTAAATACTATTCCTCTATTTAAAATAATTTCTTATAGTATTCTATAATTATTAATAATTATTTATAAAAAGATATATATAAGTTTATCTATATTACTTACTTCTTTATAAAGAATAAAATATATATACTTTATAAATCTATTTATAATAATTAGAATACTATTATATCTTACTCTTATTATAGATTCTTTTAAATTTAATAGTTTAATAATAAAGTTAAAGCTAATTAATTACTATAGTTTATTAGATATTAGTAGAGGCTATAGTAAGCTATAGAGCTTATACTTAGTAGTTTTACTTTTATAATATATATTATAATTCTAAATAACTATTTAAACTTTTTCTTTAATTTTAAAAAAATAGTAATATTATTTAATTTATTTTATAGTTACTATAATTCCTTAGTATCTATAGGCTAGGGTTTTATAGATCCTTTATATAAGTTTCTTTTATAGTTCTTTAGGTATAAAGAGCTATTTCTTTTAGTAGTATATACCTTTATCTTCTATTAGTTATTCTTTAAGCTTATTAAGTAGCTTCTAATAGGCTATTCTAAGTTTAGTCTTCTATTCTAAGTTAATTTTAATATAAATTACTACTACTAATTATTAGTACTCTTAGAGTAGTAGGTCTTCTTTAAAGATAGTTTAAAAAATACTTTATATCTTTAAAGGTATATTTTATAAGTAGTCTAACTATCTATTAAAAGTATCTACTCTATTATTCTCTAATCTCTACTTATAGGTAATTTAAATATTAAATTATAATAGAAATTCTACCTATTTAATCTAGTATTTATTAAATTTCTTAATAGTAGTAAAGCTAACTAGGTTTTTATAATTAGTAAATACTTATACTTAGTATTTTATACTAATAAGGTAGTATTACTATTTTTTAAATACTTTAATAATTATTATTAGTTCTTTATTAAATATACTATAGTTAATTTCTAGTCTATTAAACTTCTTTAAAAAGAAGGTAATAAAGTATAGTTTTCTTTAAGTATTATATTATTCTAACTATCCTCCTATTATATAGTTAAAGGTATTTATTTTAACTTTATATTCCTTATTTAGGTCTATTTTAATTAAGATTAGTTCTAAAATAACTTTTTATTTAAGTTCTTTAAAGGCTTTTTATACTTTATTATTTTATTAGAAGTAAGTAGTATTTTTAGTAAGGTTAGTTAAAGGAATTATAATTTTTAAATAATTTTTAATAAACTATTAATAGAAATTAATAAATCTAAAGAATCCTTTAACTTCTTTAATATTAGTTAGTACTAGCTATTTTTTAATAGTAGTAATTTTAAATTACTATATTCTAATTTCTTTAAATTAGATTATATATCTAAAGTAGTTAACTTTCTTAATATAGAATATACTTTTCTTTAGTTTAACTAAAAGTTTTATATCTTAAAGTTTTTATAAAACTTTATATATATATTCCTTATAATTATTAAGTATCTTTAAATAAATAAAGATATTATTTAGGTATATAATAATAAAGATATCTAAGTATTCTCTAAAGATATAATTAATTATAGTTTAAAATATTACTAATATATTAGTTAGCTTAAATAGTATAACTATATATTTAAAATATCTATAGTATATTTAGAATACTATTTTCTATTCTTTACCCTTTTTTATTCTAATTAAGTTATAAGCCTCTTTAAAGTCTAGAGCTATAAACTATTAAACTCTTTATAGTTAATCTTTAAGTTCTTATATTAAAAGTAGTAGGTAGTAGTTTTTAATAGTAATATTATTTAGTTATTAATAATTTATATAAAGTTATAGTTTTTTACTTTTCTTAGGTATAAAGAGAATAGGGTACCTAGTTAGTAATATTAATAGTTAAATATAACTTTTTACTAGGTTTTTATTAAAGTACTCTTTAAGTACTTTTAGTTAAATTTTATTAAGTTTATAAATCTTTATAAATTTTAATACTATTCCTTCTTTAAAGAGTATTCTATAATTTTAATTATTATATTTAAATAGTCTAATATTAAATATAGCTATAAATAGTTTAGTATACTTATAATATTCCTAAAGTATAAACTTTTAAGGATCCTTCTCTACTATCTTAATCTTTTATAAATAAGCTATAAATCTTTAGAAGATTAGCTTAACTTATTTAGTAAAGCTAATTCTATATATCTTTATTATTTATTATAAGGTTTCTATTAGTAAAATAACTTAAACTATAGATATAAACTTTTATACTTATTATATTTATCTAAGTTCTTTTTAAATTTTTTTAATTTATTTTTATATAGCTAGTATAAATTATTATTTTCTATTATTAGTCTATAGTAGACTATTATTATCTAAGTATATTTTAGTATATAAAGGGTTTATAGTATTAGTTTATTATAAGGTACCCTTCTACTACCTTATTAACTTATATATAGGTTTTATTAGGACTTATATAGAGGCTAAGTCCTTCTCTCCTCTTTAAAAGGTAGTTACTAGGCTTATTTAAATATATACTTTTTAAGTACTATCTTTAGAAACTAAGCTCTATTTATTTTTATAATATATAATTATTCCTTTTACTAAGCTAATAGGGTTAGCTTAATAGATTTAGCTAGTAGTTTAATTTATCTAAGAGTTATTCTTCTTTAACTAGAGGATTCTTAAAATTAACTAATATTCTACTATTTTAGTAATATTTAAAGTAAGTTACTTAATATAGTTAGATATCTATAGTTAAAGATAATTAGTTTTTATATTAATAATACTTTATCTATAAGTAACTTTTATTCTATTAACTATATTAAGTTTATAAAGTTCTACCTTTTTATATTAAAAGATTTAGTATTTATTAACTATTTATAAAGAAATAAAGTTTCCCTAAGTACTACTATTAATAAGTACTTTATATTTATAAATTCTAACTTTTACCTTTACTTTTAAATACTAATAATCTTCCCTATTTATTATATATAAGTACCTTATATTAATAATTTCTACTATTTAAAGTTTTATAAATAGTATTATTTATTTTTTAAGTATTTATTTAGGAGGTAGTGAATTTATTTAATATTATCTCTAGTAATATTCTAAGATTATTATAGGCTTTTTATAAGCTTATTAATACTTTCTTATTATATTATAGATTATATTAAGCTAAGGATTTATCCTTACTATTATAGTTAGTATTATTTTTTAAGTTTATTATCTATATAGATTTAGTATAATTTATTAATATAGATTCTCTATTTCTTAGGTTATTAAAGATATTCTAAAGGTATTCTTAGGTTAAGATAGAACTTTATATATTTTACTATCTTATATTATTATTCTAAAATCTATCTTTTAAAGTTATCCCTTTTATAAGTAGTTTTAATATCTTATTTTTACTACTATTAAGGGAACTAGTTATAGGATACTTTCTTTTAAATATAAACCTTATATTTATTATAAATATATAAGGCTTAAAAGATACTTATATATAATAAGTATACTAAGTAGAACCTTCCTATATCTTCTAGTATTTTTACCTCTTTCTTTAAATACTATATAGTTAGTATAAAGGTTTTTCCTACTATAGCTACTATAGTAATATTAGTTTATAAAGCTAATAAAGAGATATAGTCTAGGTAAGCTTATAGTTCCTCTTACTAGGCTTAAGATATAAGTATATTCTTTAGGTTATTTCCTATTAGCTTAGGTTTTAGTAGTAGGAGTACTTCTTACTCTTCTACTATTAAAGTATATAACTTCTATAACTTTTAAAGAAACTAATAGGCTTCTTCTTTATTTAATAAATATATAAGGTAATAGTTATTAAAATAGTTTATTTAGTTAGTTTATATATATAGCTTTCTAATAATACTATAAGCTATACTTATTAATATAAGCTACTAATCCTACTTATTACCTTTATATATTTTATAGCTCTCTTTCTTATACTAAATAAAGTATAGTTTATTATAACTAAGTCCTTCTAAAGCCTTAGTATAAGCTTATATTATATAGTTTTATTTTACTTTAAATAGAACTTATCTATCTATTAGATATTTACCTAGATCCTATTTATAGCCTATCTATTAATTATTAAAATCTTATTCTAAATAGATCTAATACTAGTTATATATTATTATATTATAGATATAGTAAAAGGTTTTAATTTCTTACTATTTCTTAGATTAGATAAGGTTATTTTTAAAGTATATAGTAATATTAACTTATCTAAAGTTATTAAGTATAAGCTTCTAGTTCTTCTTCTTTTTACTTTAATATTCTTAAATATAGTATCTCTTCTTACTATAGTTAAAATATTTAATATCCCTTTTATCTTTTTTATTTTATTATTAAATAATATTAAGCTTTATAAGTCTTAACTATTATCTTTACTAAGTTAAGTTATTATAGTTATATTTTTTTCTAGTATTAGATTTATTTTACTAATTATTATATTAAAATTATTTAAAAGTATTTCTATATTTCTCCTAGTATTTTTTAAAGAGCTTATTATTAAGTTTAATAATTAGTTTAATATATTATAAGAAGTTATTAAGTCTATTATATCTAGCTAATTTATTCTTTACTTCTTTCTTTAATCCTTTATAGAATATAAAGATCTTAGTATTATCTATAAAGTTAATATATATATAGATTCTTTAGAACTCTACTATATAGGCTAAGGCTAGGCCTTTTTATTTTAGGTATAAGAGTTCTCTTTTAGCCTATTATTCTTTATTTAGATTTTAAAATAGGGTCCTTAGAGCTTCTTTATAGTTTTTATATTTACTAAAGATCTTCTAAGTTTTATCTTTATACTTTTTAAATATTTCTAAAGTAATAAAGTCTATAAAGTAAGGTTTAAACTATACTAAAGCTCTTCTTTTAAGGAATAAGGCTATATATATAATTTATTTTCTATTTAGCTAGATATTTATATAGTTAAACTATTAGTAAGCTTATATCTATATTAAGTATACTTAGAGTTAACTTAAGGTTTTATTATATAAGGTTAAGTTATTTAGCTTAATATTTTCCTTAGTTATAATTAAAGTATTAATAATAACTATAGTAGCTCTAAGGGTAGTAACTTTTTACTTAAGTTATTCTATTTTCTTATTTTATTATACTTATTTATTAACTATAATATAAAGTTATTAGACTTTAGTAACTAGCTTCTAAAGCTACTTAGGGGTTAATTCTTAAATATTATTATTTTAGCTACTATTTAAAGTATTTCTTCTATTATTATTACTTATAGTAGTATTTATTTCCTATATAAGGTTATATTAAAAGGGGCTATTATTAAGTTTAAATATTATATAAGTTATAAAGGGATTTATATATAATATTACTTAAAGTCTATATAGTAATATATAAATAAAAGTAGTTAAAATATAATAATTAAAGCTTCTTAAGTCCTATAAACTAAGAGATTAAAGGGTTTATATCTAAGATATATAATAAGATAGTAGTTAAATAATATTTTAAATAGTATAATAATTACTAACTAATAAGAGCTATTTAAAAAGAATACTTAGATTAACTACTAAAGAGCTATCTTATTCTAATATTATTTACTAGTAATAAGTATATTTATATAGTCTAGTTTTTTAGCCTAGCTTACTAGGAGTACTAGTTACTCTTAGTAATTCTAGGTATAAGAGTATTAAGAGTACTTATTACTCCTATTACTCTATAGTAATAGATTACTAGGATTAATTATTACTCTAATTAATCCTTCTTTTACCTAAGTAATAGTTATATAACTAAGGTTTAGTTTCCTTATACTATTTAGCTAGCTAGTATACTAGCCCCTAGTAGGGTTCTATTTTAGATAGAACTAACTATTATTCCTATTTCTATTAAGGTTATAATATCTATATAGTAACTTTTTTTTATAAGATTTTAAAAAGTTAGAATTAGAAAGATATTAATCTAATAATATTTATATAAAAAACTTAAAAGCTAGAATATTAGTTAAAAGCTAGTAAAATAATCTAAAGAAAAAAGGTTTAACTTAACCTAAATAAGCTTCTTATAAATATTAAGGTAATTAGAAGGACTTAAGTTAAGGCTAGGTAGGTATCTAAGGAAAGTAATAATAATAACTAATTAGAAATACTAATAGAAGAAGTAGAAGAAATTATAGTTATAGTATAGATAGGGTTAAGGCGAAGGTGTGGCTGAAGGAGGGCGGTCGGAATCAGGGGGTGGTCGGAATCAGGGGCGGGAACGTTACAATCTCAAACTCACCAATAGTACAAACACACAGGAGAGCTCACGCAGTGCTCATTTGTACTCTACCCAGCTGTTTCATGGGATCCATTGCTACTTCCCGCAAGCCGGTGCTCCCCAGGGTGCAGTGCTCTAGGATAACGGGCAACACTTACTGCCTGGATGATGCGCTACATAGATGCTGACTTCAAGATTGACACGGAAGAAATACGATCTTACTCCCTCTTCAACACTCGCACAGGCATGTACTTCTTCGGGTGCCCTGTTATCTCGTTGGCCAGGGTCCCTTGGTAGGCCTTGTCTCCAAACCATTCCGGGTCGTCTTTGTTCCAGACACTAGAGATATCGAAGTCACGGATCGTCATAGCTAATATAGCTTTGAGCTCCAGTTGAGCGAGCTCCTGCCCAATGCAATTACGAGGTCCGCTTTTACGTGTTAGCTACCTGATTCCAAAACATGGGAAATAGGGAGGTGCAAGAGTTACAGCTCAAATGGGCCTTTCGGAGAACGAGTCAGCGAATATATTCGAGCGATTTAAGTGATACGGATCAGAGACTCACGGAAAGCATTTTTGCGGACATGTAGAGGCTCGCCTTCCTTTGCGAACCATCGCTCCGGAACAAACTCGTTGGGCCGAGGCCAGAACTTCTCTGTGCGGTGCTCTGCTATACTGCAGCCAAAGATCATCATACCCTTTGTCGGGTATCGCAATCCCGTCTCCGTGTGCGTGAGAAAGAAATCCTCGGAGCCTTGGCGGACCGTTCCGACAGGTGGAAAGAGCCTCAATGTCTCCTTTATGACGGCGGCCGTGAATGGCAGTTGGTTGAGTAGCTGTGGATTAGCGGATAGTCTGTCTCGCGCTGCAGTCGCGTCCTTCCCTAAGACTTCGTCGTGCTCGGCCCGGATGGCCTCTAGGGCCGATTTGTTCTTGTTGAGAAGGTGGTAAATGAAACACAAGGTTGAGCCTGTCGTGTCGTGACCAGCGAGCATGAAGATCTTGATCTGAGAGACTGCGATCTCGATGAACGAAGGATCCACTTCTGCGATTCCAGAGATTCCTTGCACCTCATCGACATAAGACTTGATTGCGAGTGACACTATGGTCTTGGGTCCTGAAGAGTTACCCTTACTCTGTGCGTACTCTGCAACGCCGCGCTCGATCCTCGGCTTCACGTAGTTCTTCATGATACGGTTGGCATTCCAAAATCGGAGGCGTCGGAGAGGGTGCATCGACTTGAGAATCGTCCGCGGGGTATGATCTGCGATGATCCAGCTGATTGCATCTTTCAGTGATTCAAAGAATGGGTTGTTGCCATCCTGACAGTGTAGTCGCTGTCCTCTGGATGATGTCAGCAGCTTGTCGCGCGACCGAATTTCTATACCTAGGTAGGTACTCACAATGTCGCCCGTCCAATGATATCCCCAGTTGCTCGCATGGCTTTGGCGTCAAGCTGGACAACTTCACCGCTGGCCGCGACCCCATCCAGCCAGTCCCGAAAGACCTGGATCTCCTCCAAGAAGGCCGGTACTAAGGACATCAAATTCTTGACTGAGAACCCAGGGTTGAATATGCTTCTCCACATTTTCCAGACTTGGCCTTCCTGGTTGACAAGATCATTGCATCCCGAAAATATGTGAAACTCCTCCCGCATCTGTGAGTGCTTTGGCCTAGAGTTTTCCTGGGTGAATTGCGCCATGATATCCGGATGAAATACGGCCAACATTGGATGGGAGAACGGCCATGTGTCCAGGTATAGAACCGCCTGTTCGCCAATCTCGGGATACTCTTGGGCAAGCAATAATGGCACACACTGAGCATTAAGATCTGCCGGGTACTTGGCCAGTATCTTGCCCAGGATCTCAAGATGACCGAACAAGAACGAGTGAGGAATCATCGGCTGAGCTAGAAGTCAGTAAATTCGACGGGGAGTGAGATGCAAGTTTGGGCAAGACCGACGATGCCATATTTCTGGGCTGCACTTCTGAATAACATCCGAACTTGGTAGAGTCGATAGAAGAAGCGAACAACGACGAGGACCGACAGAGCCGCTGCGACGCGGGCGATGATGCCCAAGGTAGACGCGTTGCTAAAGAATGCGATTTGTGCCATAATGGTGCCGTTTCGTGCTAGCGGGCGTCCCTGGACAGGCCGTGGGAGCTTCGGAGGACTTGGGTTGGATGTTCGCAGCGCAGGGAGCTATGGGTGCAAGCTATAATGAGGGGATGTATAGTGCGCGACAGCGGCAACTTTCTAAAACCCTAAAATCCGCTATACCTATATACCTACTTTAATAGTTAGATACCTCTAATCTAATCTATTTAGCAAATATATAATATATTAAAAATTTATATATATCTATTTACCCTTTACTTTAAATAAGTACTTTTATATATTATTATTTAATTTTAATTTACCTTTTTTTCTTTTTTAAAATACTATTAATTTATATATATTTATATAACTATTATTATATATATTTAAATTAATATAGTACTATCTATATTATTATTTAAACTTATAGCTAATTATCTTACTATTTATATACTATATATTAAAATAAAAATTATATATTTATATTAATAATTTTACTTTAAATATAATCTTTTTTTATTAAATATTATTAATTTAATAATACTTTTATAACTTTATTATCTAACTATTATAACTATATAAATAGTTATATTAATAATAAATAATATTTAAAGTTAATTTATACTTACTTTTATTATTTTAAATTTAAATCGTATTAAATTATTTATAATTAATATTAAAATAAAAAGAAAATATATAAGTTTAAATATATATTATTAATTTAAATTAATATTACTTTTTACTTTAAAAAATATATAATAAAGTTAATTAATAAGTTAAATATTTATAATTATATATAAATATTTAAATATAGTAAATATTAAACTTTATTATTAAAACTTATTTAATTATATTCTTTATATAAAATATTAGTTAATATAATACTTAAATAATTTTATATTATATTTAATTTTTTTAAAAAGAATTAAAAGGTTATTTAATAAGTTATAACTAATAATAATTTAAATATAATAAAGCTTACTATAAATATAAAGTTTATAATAATACTTTATATATTTATAATTATATTTTAAATGAAGAAGATTAAGGATAATAATAAAGAAAGATATTTAATTATATTATTTTAAAACTAATATATTAAGTTTAAAATTAAACTAATATTAAATAAAAAGAGAAAGAAATATATAATTAAGATTTAACTTATATAATATTAGAATAAAAAGAAGATAAAAGAATAAACTTTAATTATTACTATTAAAGAAAATATATAAGTTAAATTAGAGATTCTAAATAGTTAAAGACTTTATAACTTAATAATTATTAAATAAAATAATATTTAATATAGTTTAAATCTATTTAAAGTAAAAGATATATTAAATATAAATAATAATAAATAGTTAAGTATTAAAAAGAAATATATAATAGGTTATTATATTTATAAGCTTTATAATATATTAATAACTTTTTTTAATAAATATATATAAAGTTATTTAATTATAGAATTTAAAATATAATATTATAATTAAAGTATTTAATAAAAATAGATTATAGAAATTAGAAGTTAAAAATAGCTTTAAAGTATAAAATAAAAATAAGTTATATAATCTTACTATTATATAATAATAAATAACTTTAGCTATATAATATTAATATTTACTTCTATATTTAATTTTATATTAATTTAATTAATATTAATCTTTTATTTAAATACCTATATATAAAAATATATAAAGTTATTTATTATTAATTATAATAAATTAAGCTTTAGCTTTATATTATTATTAATATAATTTTTAAGTTATAGTTTTAATATATAAATAATATATTTTTAGTTTTAACTATAAATTAATTAAATACTTCTTTAATTAACTATATAATATTATTATAAATTAAAATATATTTATTAAAAGATAAGTATTTAAATTAATATTATTTTATTTAATAATATTTAATAGTTTTTAAAATATAGATTTAAATATAAAATACTAATACTTTTTAATTTTATTTATATTTAATAAATAATATAAACTTTATATATTATTTTAATTCCTCTATTAAACTAAAATCTATAATAAAAAAAGATAGTAAAAGAAAATATAGTAAAAGAAGATATAGTAAAAGAAGATATAATAATTTTATAATTCTTTATAACCTATTTATAGCTAGAAGTTACTATTTTATATTAGTAACTATAGTATTAAACTACGCCTATTCGCGCCGGTGCTATTAATAAGTGTTAAAGTTAAAGCTATTATAGACTATAGGCTAGTCTAACGCTATTAAGTACTATATATAAGTGCTATCGCTATATAACTTAAGGCTTTATAAGTTAGCTAAAATAGGTAATAATAAAAAGCCGCTATTACTTTAACTAAGGTTCTAGCTTTACTCTATAAATATATACCTATTTAGCTAAACTAAGTAATATAACCTTCTTATATAAAACTACTTAAAAGTAATCTTTTAGTTAAAGCTAAGACGATTATTAAGTAAGGTAACTATAATCTATTATCTAGATGTGCGGAACTAATAGCTTTATATAAATAGCTATAAAATAGTAATTAATAACTAAGTATATCTTTATATAGAAGGAGCTTTTAAATTTAAAGCTATAGATATTATATTTATATTAATAAAGCTTAGTTTATTTATTAATAAACTAAGAGAGTATAATATAAACTCTAATACTATTAAAATTTATATATCCTTTAAAGTAAAGCTATAAAGGGGTATAGATTTATTATTAATAAAGAAGAAGGTATTTAAAAGTTTTAAGGAAAGGTTTAGTAAAGGTTAGACTAGGTTATAGATTTAAAATAGTTAAATAAAATTAATTAAAAAAAATAACTATAAGTCTTTTAACTTTATATTTAAGAGGGTTAATAAATAATATAAAATCTATAGTTTTTTAAAAATAATATATAATTAACTATTTTAGTTTTAAATAAAATAAGTATTTTAAAGCTATATAAACTAGGTAAACTTATATTAAATATATTATAAGAATAGGAGTAAGTATAATATAATTATTTATAAGGTTATATAATTAATTTATAAGTATATAATAAAAGTTTAGCTTTTTACCTTTTAAATATAAACTTTTCTTTTTAATATATTAATTAAATAATATAATTATAATATTTATATATATATAAGATTTATAGTAATATTAATTAGTATTTACTTTAAATAGTAAGTATAAATAGTAAAGTATAAAAAGATAGATAATTATTTTAAAAGTTAGATTTTTTATAAGTTTTAA
>JUJX01000408.1:0-13168 GCA_000800745.1 Diaporthe longicolla
AATTAAAAGAGTTAATATAAAATATATATTTTTAAACTTTATACTTTAATTATATATTTAAATATTTAAGCTTTTAAAGTATTTCTTTTATAAAAAATAAGGTAAAATATATTTATATATTAATAAAACTTTATATAAAAGTAATAATAATAATTATATTTTAAAAATAAATATTAAATATATAATAAAATATAAATAATTTTAAAAAATACTTTTTATATTAATAATTTTATAATAAAACTTTTATTAAAAACTTAGTCTTTTATTATTATTATTATTATATATATAACCCTATAATAGTAAGTGGACTTTGTGTATTATAGAGTAAGGTGAATGGAAGGTGATGATTATAGAAGGCTAAGGTTAAGTAACCTCTAGGAAGTTATATTCCTAGGTAGCCTAGATCCGAGGCATTGGATCAGGCTAGGCATTGCTAGCTTTGTCTGAAATAACAGCTCATCAAAGCTTAAGTACCCCACAGACTCCAGCTTACTCCAGTCAATCCTGAATCTATTTAATATAATTCGGCCGACCTGGTAAATGACTATACTCAGAAATGGCTGCTTGACTCTGAGTGTATTTGAATGGGTAATTCACGCCAGTTCCTTTCAGGTTGCAGGCAAGCCCATCCTGGGTGGCTTGCCTGGGCTCCATGGATGTGACCTTGTGATCCAGTATCTGAGGCCTTGAAACTCTGAATGGGCCCATGGTCGCTGTTTCAATACATGCGTTGTGACTGCATGCCGTCTACCTAGTTTGCGGGAGAGGACGTTTTCTGGGGCACAATGAAGATTTTCGGTCACGGACAGTCACCTTCCGAGGATGCAACCGAAGGAGTACTATGGATTTGCCATCACTCTCCTCCTTAACCGATCAGAGCTAGTGAGAGTTCGTCTTGCGGACGACAATTCCCATGCAAGAGAGGCACATTTTGAGCAAAAACGAATATCTCCATGGCGCTCTGTAGCCAGATTCTGGCTCTGACTAGTAAGGCTCCAAATATCATCCCAGCACTACTTCACCTTGCGGGGTATTACGTACGAGGCAGTCACTTCACATCACCTTCTATTCAAATATCAAAATTAAAAGGACACCTATCCGGCAGTCTGCCACACTGTACAATCTCCACGATGCGCGCATCATCCCGGTCATGGTCCGCCACTCAACGACTTTACAGCATACTTGGACACTCTTCTTATTTCTTAACAGGTGACACGAGTAACAGAATCATAAGCTGATTTCAGCAGGCGTGGTGATAGATTGTTGTATTTCCACTTCCTTTTGTTCAGAATCTCGTAGTGATTATAGCAAACGTGTGATTACTGGTATGTAGTGGCAGTCGAGGACTACTTCTCTTCAATGCTCCCCTGACTCCCAGCTGTCCATCGCCAATTTCCAATCATCTCTTGATTCCTGGAGACATTGATTCGGACTGTTCATAGATTTTTCCATCAATTCAATAATACCCTGGAGCTGGTCATCAAAATCGTCCAGCATCTTCTTGTCCTTTTCACTTGGCCAGTCCCTTCCGCCATCCGCGTAGTCCGCCATGACCCGAAGTGCCGTATAGACTGGGGTGCTCTTATCCAGGAGGTACTCGCACTGGGCGAAGAGGAGCCGAGCGCTGCCCGGCTTGGATTCGCCCTTGCTGCCCATTGGCAGCCCTACAATAGGGTCCGTTTCTGAACCTGCATTGATTTCTTTGTTGATCGCTTGCAACAACTTTCCGTCCATTGCAGGTCTTTTCTCCTGCGTGGACATATCCATAGCGACATCATTACTCGTTGTGGGCTGCCCAGAATCCTCCATTCGAGTTTTCAGCGCTTCGACCATGTTTTCGAACTTGGCAACCTCCACGTCAAGGGTGAATTTAGCGTTTTGCTCAAGTTTGACCTTTTCAGCCTCTCTTGCTTGATTAGCCTTCTGCAAGGCCTGCTCGTGTTTCTTTTTCGCCTTTTCTGCTTCCTCTTCGAATTTCTGTTGCTGATCCTTCATCTTGTCCTTGAGCATCCTCAGTCGCTCTTCGGCAGCCAGTCTCTTTCTCTTTTCTTCTTGAATGCTCTTAGGTTGCCCTGAATTGGCAGACTCCGCCTCTGGTGCACCTTCTGTTTGGGCTACGGTAGGGGATGTGCCTTGACCGCCCGCCTCACTCCGCATGTCTCCATCAGAACCATCCGATCCTACGCCTTCGAGTTCATCAGCTAAGTTGAATAAAGGTTTTTGTGCATTTGGGCTGGTTGACTGGTCTGTGTTGGTTGGAGACTGGGTGTCTTCTCCGGCTCTACTATTCGCAGATTCCTCGACGATTCCGCCAGGACTGGGTTCGATTTGAGACGAAGCAAGGGGCCCGTCGTTAGTGAGCACAGGGTCTCGACCGACTTGAGAGGCATATTGGTTCTGAGGATTGTCTAAATTCTCAGGTGAGTTCTCCCCATCGGCATTCGATTCGGTCTGCATCTCTTCCTCGTAATCACTCGAATCGCCGGTGACTGATTCAAGTGTAGGAGAACTTGCCGGCAACGGCACCCTGACCGCGGTGGCCGCTGAAGCCGACCGAGAGGCAGGTTCTTGCTTGTTCTCGGATGGTTTTCGTGGCCGACTCCTCTTATCCTTTCCCATATTGGGATCAACTCAATGACATGGGATAATCGAATGATGCGATAACTTGTTTGAGGAACCGGAGGTAGAGAAGCGTCCTTGGTAAAGCAGAGAGAATAATCGGAACGAGGTTTATAAGGAAGACCAACCCTGCCGCATGCGACCTTGTTCCCATTGTATGCATCGGCTTTTCTTTTAACAAAGAATATCCCGACTCAAGCAACTCCAAGCCTTAGCTGGTCAAGTGCAGATTTGCCTAATGCGGCGAGACGGGTCAACAAAACTGTGGCGCTTAGGAGGTACCACCCGAGGTCCGCACCCGTCACATGTGCATTAAAAACGATTGGTCAGATCAATAAAATCTGCACACTATTGAGATTAAACCTGCTGTAAACGTAACCAAGGCTGATATTTACACACAAGTTGAAAACCAATTAGTCGGTGTTTACGGAGGGGAAATACCTGCAAATTGACAACAAATTACTGCTGTTAGTAGTACGAGGAATTCGATTTTCAAAGACCAATACATGAGGCCGATAGCCTGAATATTTTGAGGGAAATTACGTGAGGTTATCGTGCAGTAGGATGTCAACCTCAAATGAACCAACTGATTGAACTGAAAGATTTCAATTGCTGAACTTTGCCTTGTACCGCAGCCTTGGCGCTTGGGTTAAAACAGTGGCCAGTCTGCCGTGGAGATCTCTGATCTGACGACCTTCAAAGGCCGCTTTCGGAAGACATTTCGGCACCTGAGGCTTACAGATATCCACGGACTCACTGTCTTCAGACTTGTGTGGGCCTGCGGCAGCCGGAGTCTGCTTCTGACCAGAATGTGAAGCCTCTTGCTCGGACCCATCATTCTCAAGAAGCCGAAGACGCCGAATGATCTCATAGATGGGGACGCCACCTACCGAAGCCAGACGTGCGCCACTTCTGACCCTGCCTGGCGGTGATTTGTATTTCATCTCCAGGTTGTCTACAATAGCGGCAGCTATGATAGCAGCCTCGCAGGCTTCCTCTTCCCTGCCTGACTTCTGTAGAAAGCCAGAAATTGCCAGCTGGGCATCCTTTTCCAGGTCAAGACGTTTGGCCTTTTTTGCCACATTTATCGCAACCCTCGCATGCGATAGGCAAAGTTCGAAGGTCTCGCGCGAACCATCTTTCTCAGCTTGATCAAAAGCTTTCTGGGCTGTCGTCAGATGGAACTTGAACCGACTTTCTCGCCCACTGCTGGCCAAAGCTTGCTGTTTTGGGTCCTGCATGGGGGATTGTGAGATGAGATGATACAATTTCGTATCCTTTTCGTAAGCTTCTAAGTTGTGAGCTCAATTTTCCCTGTTGGCTGTATCAAAAAGTGTGATAGGTGAAGCACAACAAAGATGGTTGTTGTTGGTGTCAACGACCTCTGGTTTTAAATCTATATGAGGCAAATACAACCTTACAAAGGCCTTGTCTGGTGATCGAAAGAATAGCCAACCATATTCTGCATTCATTATCAATGTACGAGACACAAAGCCGCACTCTAGGGCTGACAAAAGATTGCTTGACCATGAATCTATTTTGAAACATTTTCGCATTCCTCCGGCAGAAGACTAACACACAAAGACTTGGCAACCTAGAGAATAGATCTATGCTAAGGAGAAGTTTCGACTGTTACTTCTCCTAACCCCCCTCTCCCATCGCTATTTAGTCAGTCAGCATTAGAACGTGGATATAGACGGTGTAGAAGTACTTTAAGAGGCCTTAAATGCTACTATACTAAGACATATACTACCTATATAGTAAATACTTATATAAAACTATTTAAAAGTAATCTTTTAACTTATTATATAAAGTTAAAATAATTATTAAATAAAGTAATTATAATTTATTATTTAAATATATAAAATAAATAACTTTATATAACTAATTATAAAATAATAATTAATAATTAAATATACTTTTATAATAGTAAACCTTTTAAATTTAAAATTATAAATATTAAATTTATATTAATAGAATTTAATTTATTTATTAATAAATTAAAAGTATATAATATATACTTTAATATTATTAATATTTATATATCTTTTAAAGTAAAGTTATAAAAAAGTATAAAGTTATTATTAATAGAGAAAAAGGTATTTAAAAGTTTTAAAAAAAAGTTTTATAAAAGTTAAATTAAATTATAGATTAAAAATAGTTAAATAAAATAAATTAAAAAAAATAATTATAAATCTTTTAACTTTATATTTAAAAAAGAATAAAATTTATTATTATTTTAAATATTTTATTTTTATTTAAATATAAAATAATATTTTTTAATTATAAATAAATTATAAAAGAATTATAAAGTTATTAAACTACTTTTTATACGTTTTTTATTATATTATATTTATTATAGATTTTAATTTAATAAAAGAATTTAAAGAATATAAATAATAAATATAAAATTAAATTCTTATTAAATATAAAGTTAAAAAACTTATAATGTAGGAATAAGGGTAAGTAGAAGGGATTAGGTTATATAGTCACATAACTATATATAGCGTATATAATAAGGTTATAGCTTATAACTATAAGTAAGTAACTAACTAGATAGATAATAATAATAGACTAGATTAATATAACCTATTTACCCTATACTATTTATATATATATATATAAGAAGCTAACTAATACTAATTAGTAATTACTTAGTAATTATAGAATAGTAAGGTTAAAGAGGTAGAATACTATTATTATTACTAACTATCTACTTAGCTTACTAATAGTAGTTAATTAAGTAGTAATATCTATACTATAATTTAAAGTAATATAGTCCCTAAATTTATTAAAACTATATTAATAATAATTAAGTTCTAATTACAAAGTTCTTTAATTTATTAAAACTATATAGTTATAACTATATTTTATTATATAAAGAACCTTATATAACTAAAAGTATTATAGCTTTTTAATTTATTAAAGCTATAATAATAACTATAACTATAAAATAATAGTAAAAATTCTTTAATAAGTACTTTAATAAACTTATAATAATTAAATTAATAAGAATCTTATAATATAATTATATATACTTATATATACTTATATATAAATTAATAGCTAAATTTATTTACTAATATAACTAAAGTACTAAAGTAGTAAACTAGTTAGTAAAATTAAAGTATAAAACTAAAGTATTAAAATAGTAAATACTAGTATATATAAATATATAGCTAAATATATCTAATACTTTAGACTATTAATTACCTAGTAAATAAACTATATACTTCTAACTAAGTAATATTAGCTATTTAAGTTATATAATATCTATTACTTATACCTAAATAAGTACCTAACTAACCCTTTTTCCCTCCCTCCTTCCTACCTTTCTACCTATATCTATCCTATAACCTTATCTAATAATATTATATACCTTATATATTTCTCTTTATTATATATTTAGGTAATTATAATTCTTAGTTAGGTATACTATTTATTATAAATTATAATAATAAAGAACCTAGTAATAATAGCTACTTCTTTATTTATTTAATTAATAGAGTAATATTTATTATTAATAATATTAATATTATAATAGTAATTATAGAGAAGTTTAACCTTAGCTAAGCTATTTATTAAAAAGTTAACTAAGATATATAGAAATAACTAGTATAAATAGTTACTATATTATTTAAAGTATTAAATTAAATTAGTATTATTAATATATATATACTATACTTTATAGATAATAATAACTATATATAATTTATTAACTAAAACTTTTTTAATAAATTTTAATATACTTTTTAAAAATAGAGTAAGGGTATATTTTATATTATAGATATTAGATAATATTTAAAGAAGTTTTTATATATATATAGTATTTATACTAGTAATCTATTTAATATAGTTTATAAGTAACTAAAGATACTATTAGATATTACTAAACTACTTAATTAGCTATAATAAAAGCTTAGTAATACTTTAATATATATAAAGTTATACTTCTACCCTAAATTAAAGTATACTACCTTACTAAGCTTACTAGATATATTATTATTAAAGCTATCTAGTATTTAAAAGATATTTTTACTACTTTTAGTATTATAAATAGGGTAAAATAGAAACTAGTAGATATTAACTCCCTTATTTATAATAAAGATACTATTATTAAAACTTATTAACTTACTAAATCTAATCTAATAGTTTATAAAGTAAAGAATTTTACTATTAGTAGAATTTAAAAAGGATAGAGTATTATAGAAAGAGTAAGAAATAGAAACTATCTAACTTTTAAAATAAAGTAGATTAGCTTATAAAAAAGTATATAAATTAACTATAAGCTTTATATAATAACCTTAGCTATATACTATATATAATAGGAATAATATATACTAGTATAATAAACTATAGCTTAGTATTAAAAAACTTAATCTAGTTAGATACTTATTAATTATATAGAAAAAGGTAGAGTAGTCTACTACTATACCTAAACCTCCTCCTTTAATACCTAAACCTCCTCCTTTAGTATACTATAATCTAAATATATATATATATTTTAATATATAAGATAAGGTAAAATAAGATTTTTTATTAAATTAATTAACTAGTTAACTACTAAGAAGTTTAAAGTAAAATAAGTTAAATAAACTAAGTATATTATTATTATACTTTATATAAAGTAGAGTATTATTAAATAATATAAGTAATAATTATACTATATTATTATTAAAAGAAGTTATAAATAAGATTTTAAACTTTAATAAAATCTTTAAGTTTATAAAAATATAGGTTAATTAAAATAAATAGATTAAAGAACTATATAATCTATTTAATAATAAAATATAAGTAATACTTTATATATACTTAATAAATAGTATTATATTAAAAGGATTCTATACTATATTTTCTTTAATTTTAACTAAAAAAGTAAAAGTCTACTATATATATTTAATAGAATACTAATTTATATTTTAAATAATATATTTTATATTAAAAGATTACTTTAAAATAGATTTTAATTAAATATAATACTTCTTTAATTAAAGTAACTTAATCTATATTAATATAAAGAATAATTTAGTAAATACTAATAAAGACCCTTAGTAAGTACTATAGGTATTATTTAATAGATTATAACTTTATTAATATATATTTAAACTAGAATTCTAAAAGTAATAAGTTTTTAAAATAGTAATTATTTATATATATTTTAGTATACTAAAGTTTAACTATATATTTTTTATACCTTTAGCTTTTTATAAGTATTTATTTTAAAACTTATATTTATTACTAAATCTCTCTATTAAGAATATATTAACTAGATAGTTCTATATTAATAATAGTTTTATAACTATAGAGTATAAAAATAACTTTATTACTATAAAATATAAAAATAGAAATAGGGTAGATAATATATTCTATATTAACTATAGGTATAATAATTTCTATTTAAGAGAATAAGGAGGTTTTAGCTATAGTAGTAGTAGCTTTTAAGGTTAATTCTAACTATAAAGTAGTAGGAACTTCTATTTATAAGATAGATATAGCTATAGTAACTATTAATAAAGTTTTAACTATATAAATAATACTATATAAAATAAGTATTACTATATTTATAATAAAGAAAGCTACTAGTTTATAAGATATTTATTAGAAGTATATAAATAAGCTTAGAATAACTTTAATATATATATATATAGTACTTTAATAAAAATATTTCTAACTTAGCTTATACTATATTCCTTATTAATTATAAAGATATTAACTATAGTAATAATAATAAAAATAATAAATATAATAGTAATATAGAGTAATTCTTTATTAATATACTATATAATTATACTATAGTCTAATATTTAATAGATATACTATTTCTCTACTTTATAATTCTTAAGTAGGATAAATAACTATCTATAGAAATAGAAATATTAGTTCCTTTATTATAATTTATACTAGATAAATAGTATTTAAAATAGAAGTTTTAAAGTATTCTACTAAATACTAATACTATAAAGTTCTTTATAGTAGATAAAAAGTAGTATTTTACTTTATAATATAAAGACTTATTTATTTTACTAAATATTAAGTAAGCTAGATAGACTATTATAAAGTTTAGTAAAGGATCTAAGATTTCTTCTTTTAATATAGTTTATATTAAACTTTTAGTTAAAACTATTATCTTTTATATAATTAATATACTAACTCTATTTCTACTATATTTAAAGAATATAAATTACTTATATATCTACTTTAATAATACTATAGACTATATTATATAATAGAAGTATAATAATAAGAATAATTTCTTTTTAATAGTATATAAATAAAGATATCTATAGTTTTATATATTTAAATAAAATATTAATAACTTCTTTATTAAAACTAAACTTTAAAGACTTTATTATTATTTTAAATATTTATTTATAGATTAAATATATTAACTATTTAAGAATATTAGATATAATAATATAAATACTAATATATTAGAAATAATTAGTAAGTTTTACTATTACTATTAACTTTATAACTTAATATTAAAGTACTTTAAGTTTAGTTTAAAAAATAATTATAATTTTAACTATAAACTTATAATAAATATTATATACTTTAATAGTAAAGCTATACTATATATTATTAATATAGTAATAACTTTTTAAATAATATACTTCTTATACTCCCTCTTTATTAAAGATATATAAGAAACTCTATAGCTAATATAAGTTAATATATATCTTAAACTCTTTAACTAAATAGTTTATAATATTAATACTAACTTTATTTTTAATAAATTCTATTTAAAAGTAAAGGTTATAAGAATTACTTATAAGTAAGTTCTAATTAAAGCTTATTAGTTAATTAATAAAGTTAAATAGTACTATAGTTTATTATATTATATATATAAGATTCTAGCTAATAAACTAGCTAGAATAATAAGCTTAAAAACTATTTTATAAATAATAGTTAAGGTAATTAATAATATTATAAAACCTAATAACTTAATACTTACTTTACTAGTATTTAGTATATACTTATATATTTATATAAACTTACCTTTTTTATTATTAATATTCTAAAAAGCTATAATAATTTAAAAAGTAATAAAAGTTATTTATTATTACTCTATTAAATAATAAATTAATAATATTATAAATACTTATAATAGTTTAATAATACTAAATATATTAATAATACTTTTATAGAGTAATACTTAAGTTTAATAAGAGAAGAAAGGCTAATAAAAACCTTATAAAGTATTTACTATTAAAGATTATAATATAATACTTAATATTAATAATAAACTAATTAAATTTTAATCTATAGTTATTAAACTATACTTTTAAAATAAGGAAGCTAATATTATATAGCTTCTACTTATATAAATAAATAAGGATAATAATAAAGGTTTATTTATAACTATAACTACTTTTAATATAACTATTATAATATAGAAATACTAAGAAAGACTACTTAAATTAAAGAATAAGCTAAAAACTATAATATATATAATACTACTAATATTAACTATATATTTTATAATAAATAAAGAGTAAGAGAACTTTACTCTTATACTAAAACTCTAATAAAATAGTATAATAAATACTCCTAATAACCTATTTAAAGAGTTTAATACTATTAAAATTATAAATCTTATTAGTAATAATATCTTTATCTTTAAATTATTTAATAAAAAGTAATATAATAGAATCTATATTTTTAATACTTATATAATTTAGGAAATTAAAAGTAAGATACTTATACTATTTAAAAAGTTATAAATAATCTTATAAAACTATAATAATAAGGAGAAGAAGAAGATTTTAACCTAATTACTAACTATATAAAGAGTAAATATATAACTACTACTAGTACTTATAGTAGTATATATCTTATACTATAGTATACTTTTAAAACTATAAGATATTACTTAAGTTTACTTATAATTATAATTAAAACTAATATATATAATCTTAGTAAACCTATTAAAGGATATTAAATATAAATACCCTTTTAGAATAATTATATATATTATTAAACTACTATATAATATTATAAAATCTAATATATATTAGTTTACTATATACTAACTATATTATATTAATAAACTTAGAATAAAAACTTTAATATTTAATCTATATTCTCTAATTATAAATATAAGTTATAAAAAAAATAATTTTAAAATAACTATAATATAAGTTAATAATACTCTTAATCTTAATATATTTAAGTTCTCTTAGTTTTCTAAATAGAAGATCTAAGAGAAGAAACTCTACTATAAACTATAGAAGAAGTTAACTAAGAATAAATCTTTTAACTATAATAATACTCTAATTTTAAAAAAAGAAGATATAATTTATATATAATAGAAAGGATAAGGAGTAAAGATTATAATAATTAATATTAAAGCCTTTAATAAAGTATAAAAATATATAGAATAGAGAGTATAAAATATATATTTAGCTTTAATTTATTAATTAAAAACTATATTTAACCTCTCTATTATAATATAACTATAGTAACTATTTAAAGAAAACTATAATAAGTTAAATAAATATTTATATTAATAAGTTAATAATATTAATTATAAAATTTACTTTATACTATTAAATCTTATTAAAGTAAAACTTATAGTCTTTATAAGTAGATTATTTATTAATAATATAGACTTTAACTTTTAAATTAGGTTTATAATTATTCTACTAAATAAAGAGTATAATAATAATAATACTTATTAGAATATAGTAGGAAATATTATTTATTAGTTCTTTATAAAGTATAAAAAAGTTATATAAAGTATACTAACTTTAAAGATTTATAATATAGTAAATAGATTTAATATAAATATTATATTATTAATAATATTATAAAAAGTTATAAATTAATTAAAATTTAAATAAATTCTACTTATAGTATATATAGATTCCCTATCTTTATATAAATATTTAATTAAGTTAGATATAATAAAAGAGAAATACTTTATAATTAATATAATAGTACTTTATTAATTATATAAATAAAAGGAGATTAATAAGATTTATTAAATTAATAAAAAAGATAACCTAACTAATATAATAATAAAAGTAATATTAAATAAGGCTTTTAAAAGATTTATTTTTAAAAATAAATTATAGCTTTAAATATAAAGCTATATTAATTATAAAGAGTTAGTTCTTATAAAGTATTAAATATAAATATTACTTAGAGAATTACTTTTAATAAGGTAGTTATTTTAGTAGTATTAAGATAAATAGACCTTTAAGTTAATAAAGTTACTTTATTTAATTAATATTTATAAAATAATATATACTATTAATAAAAGTAAAAAGTTAAACTAATATAATAACCTTTAAATACTATATTAAGATAAAACTATCTTAGGTTACTATATCTAACCCTAAACCTCTTTAAATCTAGGTTTATATTATTAGTTTTAAAGTAGATACTAGTATTTAAAGGGTATATTATTAGAAAACCCTTACTTTTAAATAGTCTTACTTATAGTAGAAACTATAACTACTTTTATAAACCTATAAAAGGTAACTAAGAGAGAGAAGTACTATATTATTATATAAATAACTTTAATACTTTTATACTATTATATAATATCTACTATAAGGAAGGATATATAATAAAATATTTAAATTAGATAGTTTTAAAGTAATCCTATACTAATAGTTATATTTTTTCCTTAACTATAGTTAGTTTAATCTAGTTTAATTTAATTTAAAGCTCTAGGGAAAGGATTATTACTTACCTATAATAATACTATTATAAAGTATAAGTATTATATTTTTTATAAATCTTATATAAGGGAAATATAAATTAGTAAGAGGTTAAATAAATTAATAAAAGGTTAATTAAGTATAAAATATACTATTTAATATTTAATAAAATTTACTTTAAATAGAAAGGATTAGCTTATATATAAACTATATTAGTAAGTATTAATAATAATTCTTACTCTAATATATACTTTTATTTTATAGTACTATAATTAATTAAATTAGTATAATATATTAAATTAAGAAATAATAAAGGTTTAACTTTAATTTAACTTTAAAACTTTAAAATAAATTTTATAAGATAAAAATAAAGGATTTTAAAGCTTATTTAATAATAAAGTAAAAGACTATTAGTATAAGAATAAAGGTAAGTAGAAGGGATTAGGTTATATAGTTATATAACTATATATAGTATATATAGTAAGGTTATAGCTTATAACTATAGGTAAGTAATTAACTAAATAGATAATAATAATAAATTAAACTAATATAATCTATTTACCTTATACTATTTATATATATATATAAGAAGCTAACTAATATATAATATTTTTTAATTAATTATATTTAATTATTTTAAGTTTATAATTTAATTTAATTTAAATTAATTTTTTTTTTAAACTTTTAAATACTTTTTTCTTTAATAAGAATAATTTTATATTCTTTTTTAACTTTACTTTAAAAAATATATAATTAAAAAGACTTATAGTTTATTTTAATTAATTTAATTTATTTAAATTTATAAACTTTATATATTATTTTTATTTCTTTATTAAACTAAAATCTATAATTAAAAAATTATATAATAATATAAAATATAA
>JUJX01000408.1:19772-32206 GCA_000800745.1 Diaporthe longicolla
AATTATTTTTTTAAATACTTTTATTTAATTATTTTAAATTTATAGCTTAGTTTAACTTTTATTAAACCTTTTTTTAAAGTTTTTAAATACCTTTTTCTTTATTAATAATAACTTTATATTCTTTTATAACTTTACTTTAAAAAATATATAGGTTTTAATAGTATTAAAGTTTATATTATATACTTTTAATTTAATAATTAATAAATTAATTTTATTAATATAAATATAATATTTATAACTTTAAATATAAAAGTTCTTTTTATATAAAAGTATATTTAATTATTAATTATTATTTTATAACTATTTATATAAAGCTATTAATTTTATATATTAAAGATTATATATAATAATAATTTATAATTCTTTTTTTAATAGTTATTTTAACTTTAATTATATAATAAGTTAAAAATTTACTTTTAAATAACTTTATAAGAAAGTTATATTACTTAATTTAATTAAATAGGTATATATTTAAATAAAGCTAAAACTTTAATTAAAGTAATAATAGCTTTTTTATTATTACTTATTTTAATTATTTTAAAGCTTTAAATTATATAATAATAATACTTTTTAATTATAAATAAGTTATAAAAAATTATAAAGTTATTATATTTTCTTTTATTATATTTTCTTTTACTATATTCTCTTTTATTATATTTTCTTTTATTATTAAATTTAGTTTAATAAAAAAACCTAAAAAATATAAATAGTTAATATAATATAAATATAATTATAAAGAATTTATAAAGTTTATATATAAAGTTTAAATTAAAAGAATATTTAAAATTTAAATAAATAATATAATATAATAAATATTTTATTTTAATATTATTATATTTTATTTTAATATTAAGTTTTAAATTATTACTATTATATAAAAGAATTATAAACTTTTAATATATATATAAATTAAAAATATAATTAATTAAAAGATTTTATTTATATTATTAAAGCTTTATTATTATAAAATATATTTTAAAATAATATTTAAATAAAATATAATAGTAAATTTATTATATAAAACTATAATAAAATATTAATATATTTAAAGTTACTTTTTTTAAATATAAAGTTAAAAAACTTATAATTATTTTCTTTTTATTTAAATTTATTTAACTATTTTAAATTTATAGTTTAATTTAAATTATAAACTATTTTTATTTTAAAAAAAGTTTCTTTTAAATATTAATCTTTATCTTTTCTTTCTATTTTAATAGTAATATATTATTCTTTTATTTAACTTTAAAGTTTATAAAATAATAAATAGTATTAGAATCTATATTAAATTCTTTAAAGTAATCTATTAAAATATTAAAGATTTTTAATATAAAGAAGTTATCTTTAAAAATATTTTTAAAAGCTTTTCTTTTATAATTAAAAACTTATATATTAATCTTTATTCTATAACTATTTATAAACTATTAGTTATATATATTTAAATAATAAATTATAGTTATTTCTTTAATAGTTATTTTAACTTTAATAATATAATAAGTTAAAAAATTACTTTTAAATAGTTTTATATAAGAAGGTTATATTATTTAGTTTAATTAAATAAGTATATATTTATAAACTAAAGTTAAAACTTTAATTAAAATAATAATAACTTTTATTATTATAGTTATTAGTATAAAATAATAACTTTTAATTATAAATAGGTTATAAAGTAAAATTATAAAGTTATTATATCTTCTTTTACTATATTTCCTTTTATTATATCTTTTTTATTAAAGATTCTAGCTTAATAAAGGAATTAAAATAATATATAAAGTTTATATTTAAAGTTATTTAAAAACTATACTATAATTACAGTTATTAAATAATTTTTAAATAAATAAATATTAGTATTTCTTAAATATAATTTAATTTACTTTAAAAGTTATTATTATTATTAAAGTACTAGATATTTAAAATAAGTTTAAAGCTATATACTTACTACTTATCTCTTCTTATACTATTATTAATACTATAATTTCTTTAAACTAAGTCTTTAAACACTTTTTATTATATAAAGGTCTATATATACCTTTAGAATATATTAGATTAAGGATAAAATTAGGAAAGTACTAGAGTTTAACTTTATGTTAATATTATTATATAATTTTAGTGCTGCTTTAATGTCTATGAAAAACAGGATATTGTAGACGGTAAAGGGCCTGTCTAAACCTAACCAGCTTTATTCACAAAGTTGTCCATTTCTTTTTTCCTCCCCTTAATCTGAAAGCTACCGCTCCATCCTCTGCAAGCTTGCGAAGTACCTCGTCAATAAAGGGCTCCACTGCCAACTTCCTGACCTCCTCGTCCAAACCATGGCCGTGAATGGCACTGACAAGCTCAGACACAGTGAGACCCTGAGGCTTGTCTGCTCCGGCTAGCCTGTCCCTTTTTTTAGCCTGATCCAGGGCACGCAAGACTTGTCGCTCCCTTCGAATCTTCTGTGCAAGCTCACCCGTGATCTTTGTCCGTAAGTCTGTGATCACGGTTCCGTGTGCAGGATATCCTAGCTGACAGTCATATCCCTGCATCTTCCTTAGTGTCTTCATATACGTGCTCATTTCTTCAACAGCTGTACTTCCGTGGCCCAAGATGTTGTCACCCGTCAGCATGGCATTGTCCTCCTCCACTATGAAGCACATGTGGTCGTGGGAGTGGCCTGGAGTATGTACAGCACGGACCGTCGCGCCCTCAACATGGAATATCTGGCCGTCAACAATAGGTTGTTGATCCCGGTCGGGAGAGTGTTTGTAGATTTTGCCAACAAGGTCTGGGTAGAGGGCAATCAACTGTGGCACTCCAAGGCTGTGATCTCCGTGCCAGTGTGTGAGGAGGACGTGTGATAGTCTAAACCCCATCTCGGACAATGTTGTCTGTATCAAGTCGGCCCAGCCCTGGATACCCTGGCTGGTATCAACAATCAACCGCTCTGAACCTGTACCAATAATGTAGGTATTTGTTCCTTGAAGAGTGAACTGTTGTTGGTGTTAGCCAAGCTAAATTACTACTGCTCTTTGGGCGATTCGATAAGATGAGCAGTTTACCTTTCCTGGGTTTTGCCCAAGTACCCTTATAACACGAGGGCTTATTTGCTCCACATCTGAGATGAATGGAAGGTTCGACATCTGACTTGTGAGGTAGTCCTCAAAGGCACAGATGTTGAGGGACTTGTTAATTTGGCGGTAGCCGCCCTCTCCCAATTTGGCCATGATGAGTGATTGGCTTAGTAGCAGGTCTTTAGAAGCTAACTTTGAGTAGATTATGCACAAGCTGGACAATGACTAATGGCTGTAGCAAATTGGGGTTGTGAGGTTGTGTATATAAGTATACGGGCTGTTGTGGATGGTATACTGAGGGTAAAAAAGCAACGAAGATGGTCTGTATTTATATAAGGAACAGTCGAGATAGTTGACCGAATTTTGAACATTTTAGTATGGTCCATGTACTAGTAGCTTTCTATGCGCACTGGCACTTTGGCTGCGTTTACGATAATGTAAATACGCAGAGAAGCGACAATGCCGGTACATGATAGCCGTGAACGGGCACCACATCACGCCACTCAAAGACCGATTTCCGAGATTTGGTGGTTTACCCAGCTTTATTGGCGTTGAACCACCCGAACGGGGCAGGAACGGTCCGAGTTACGCCAGCAGCCTCGGCCAGTCGATGATGGTGAGTGGCAGGTTCCAATGAACTGTGGCGTGTGTTCAGTGTCTCAAGGTTGGTGTGTCAATGCATCACATCAGAGCACTTGAGGCGATTTTACAAGAAAATGTGGGTTTCACCATCTGCACAGGTTTGGGTAATTCGGGGGCCGATCAGTATCCCCCATAACGTGAGACGGCCGCATATCGCCACGAGTCTAAGCATACGGAATAGAGACAATTCCTCAAGGAAGATAGTACATCCATAATTACAGGGTATACCAAGAATTGTGGTTGGGGCCAACAATTCCATAGGGCGCCACCCGTCAAGGTGAGGAGGTCTTCAAAGCGTGTCCGCCATAGGGTGGCAAAGGGTCTCTGCGACCATGTAATCCGATAGCAGGATTCACAGGAAGTGATAGGACCCAGCGCGGAAACCCTTTTTCCCCCACTTCTCGAGGCAAGCTCGCCGGCCATTACCAAACCGGTGAGCAGACAGCCTCTTAATCATTCACAACGTCAAATTCTGATCTGCTTGTGTTGATACAGGCTGCCTTCTCGAACTTCCTCATCTGAAATCGACGTTAAGTTTAGATCTGTACTAGTAAGCTCGACGTGGCTGATGGGCACTCTCGTTGGGTTGAACGGTAGGCACTTTGCAGAATCCATCCGCTTTGACAGCAAGGTCAGGGATTGTATTTGATGATGGCTTACTTCCGTTGGCCCGTGACGTCCCACTGCTTCCCGCCGTGGTGCAAATATGAGTCCCCAGAGACGCTATGAACACATATGGCGCCCTTTCACTGCTATATACCCGATTTCTTGGTCAGAAGAAACCAAACGACATAGTAAGCTACCTAGGTAGAAGCATAGCAAGCGCGAGATATAAGCCTTCCCTCCACGATGGCAAGCTCCAAGGTTTCAGTCCGGTGTCAGATCTGTCCTTTCCACGTTCTTCCTATTACATATAGTGTTTTTATTTGACGTAGCTGATTATACTACGGCTTGCCATAGGTGCTCTCTCCAAAGTATATTTTGCTTTTACATAACGATGTTTCCGCACCTGATTTCTGCTGAACAAAAGAGATGCTATGTACTCCAATGCGGATGTTTGTATGGGAGTTTAAGCGAGCCAATTCAATGAGTCTTGTGTCATGATTACAGCTTTTTAATTTGTATCGTGTGCGCGCGGCTAATTGCATCCCCCTTGTCGTCAAGTTTTCGGAGCAGGGAGCCAGCAAAACCATTCTTTACCAATTTGCGCTTAGCATCGAGAGGAAGAATCCTAGACTATGTCACATTACCCATCAGTCGTAGGTCTGTGCCACTGATTGTTCCAGTACCTGTTCAAGTCCACAGGGAACAAGTCTCAAGCTGACACCAGCGCGCTGGACCTGGTCGGGGCATTGTAAGGCCGTGTGGATGCTTCGGTGAGCGGATTGTTCGCATACCGATTTAAGCACGGCCTTACTATCCTCCCGCACCGGCCCACAGTTGATCGGCATTGACTGCACAGGTACAATCAATAGGGCCGTGCCAAGGGTACTGGCATTGCTGTCAGAATTTCCGAAGACAGGAAGATCGGCCATACTGATACCTGGTTTTATCTGCGCCAATGGGTTTGTGCTCTAATTTTTGCTGGTTCACGATATAACATACCTGGGTAGGTAGATATTCTGAGACTTGATGACCAGTGCAATCTCTACATAGGCCACTTGCTTCTGCCAACGCCTCAACTGCGTTCTTCCCCCGCGAGTAAACCAAGTCTCCCAGAGAATTCTGTCCGACCTTGCCCCACGATATTTAGACAGATCACTGCTAGGAAAACTTCTCTTGACTTGGTTCACTTGTAACCTTTTCAACATGAAGCTCTTATACTTCGACAATCAATTCCCTAATGAAGATCTACAGGACCTGTACCGTGGACTTACGACCCGAAGCAAGGACAGAGGCCATCCCCTGCTAGCTCGATTCATCGATGATGCAACCTCGGCCGTAAGGGACGAGTTGCGACTGCTGCCTTCTGCTCAGAGAGCCTTGTTCCCTCCTTTCGAAAGTGTATTTAATCTCGTCGATCACCCTCAGCTTCGCCAAGGCCCACTTTGTGGTTCAGTTGAGGGAGTCCTTCTCTGTGTTCTTCAGCTTTCAATTCTCATAGGGTATGCGGCCATTTCTTCCATATATATGTCAGTTCGTCCATGCATCAGTCGCTGATATTCATATAGTTACTTCGAGGAGCACCCAAATGAGTTTACTATAGACCCCACCAATGCCAGGCTCACTGGCCTGGGTACAGGTCTCCTAGCCACTGCAGCGGTCTCGCTTGCGCCAACTCTAGCAGAGCTCCCTTCCGTTGCTGCAGAGGTCGTGAGGATTGCGTTCCGGCTTGGCGTCCATGTAGATGAGGTTTCAGAGAACCTTGAGCCCCGCGACCTTTCTGGGGCCTCATCAGATACGTGGGCTGCTGTCATTCCTGGTATTTCGCCCGATGATGTACAGAAAGAGCTTGAAGCTCATCGCAAGAAAGAGGTAAGCATCACCTACCACATTTGACACTTCGATGAATGTGAACCTCTGACTGGCTGAATAGAACATTCCCGAGTCTGGCAAGATCTTTGTTAGTGCCCTGAGCAAAGCATCGGTTACCATTAGCGGACCACCTTCAAGGCTCAAGGTCTTGTTCCGTGACCATGACTTCTTTCGAGATAGGAAATTTGTAAACTTGCCAGTATATGGAGGCCTCTGCCATGCTGGACATGTATATGGACAGACTAATGTGCGGGCCGTCGTCCAGACTAAGCATATGGAGCTGCTGGATTCTCAGCTGAAGCCTCGCGTGCCTGTTCTATCAACTTCTACGGGGAAGCCATACAGCGTTGAGACAGCAGGAGGACTGTTTGAGGCAATAGTTGCGGAGTTGCTGACTCGTCCAATTCAATGGGACGCCGTCGTTGACAGCGTCATCGAGGAAATCGTTGAGACTTCGCAACTCGCCATTCAAGTCTTGGTCTTCAGCAAATCGCAAGCAACCAAGGACCTCTTGGTTGCGCTGAATGGGATCCCGGATGTGGAGACTACACCTCAAAATTTGAACGACTGGGCCTCCAGAAGCCCATATGCAGAGCCCAGAGGCCCGCGAAGCCCCGCACAGTCCAAGATCGCCATCGTGGGCATGTCATGCAGACTTCCCGGTGGGGCGACTGATACTGAGAAGTTCTGGGAGCTCCTGGAACAGGGTCTTGATGTGCATCGGAAAATCCCAGCCGATCGATTCGACCTCTCAACCCACTTTGATCCCACAGGCAAATCGTTGAACAAGAGCCCGACGGAATACGGTTGCTTCATCGACGAACCAGGCCTCTTCGATGCTCCATTTTTCAACATTTCGCCAAAAGAAGCCGCGCAAACTGATCCACAAGGGCGACTCGCCTTGGTTACTGCATACGAGGCCCTCGAGCGAGCTGGATATGTCCCCAACCGTACCGCTTCGACACACGTTCACCGTGTGGGAACATTCTATGGTCAGGCGGCAGATGATTACCGAGAAGTTAATCAGGGCCAGGAAGTTTCCACTTACTATATTCCGGGAGGGTGCCGAGCGTTTGTTCCTGGCCGCATCAACTACTTTTTCAACTTCTGGGGACCCAGCTTCAGCATTGATACTGCCTGCTCGTCGAGTTTGGCAACGATTCAGGTACGTTCCAGTGTTACCACGCAAGACTTTTCTACACAAGCTAATATTGACTGTACCTGTGACAGGCTGCCTGCACATCTCTCTGGGCTGGTGACTGCGATACAGTCGTGGCCGGCGGTGTTAACGTCTTAACTAATTGTGATGGCTTTGCCGGCCTCGGCCAAGGCCACTTTCTGACAACGGGTCCTAATGCTTGTAAAACTTGGGACTCCGAGGCAGATGGCTACTGCAGAGCCGATGCCGTCGGGTCTATTGTTATGAAGAGGCTTGAGGATGCTGAGGCCGACAATGATAACATCCTCGGTGTCATTCTATCGGCAGCCACTAATCACTCTGCGGAGGCCATATCCATTACTCACCCACTTGCCAAGGCACAGTCAGAGCTGACCAGGGCAGTGATGAACCGAGCCGGTGTGGATCCTCTTGATGTTGGCTTTGTAGAAATGCATGGCACCGGAACTCAAGCTGGCGACATGGAAGAGATCAAATCAGTTACAGATGTGTTCGCTCCCATAGGTGGTGGCGCCCGGCGCCGCAGCCCCAACCAGCCACTCTACATTGGAGCTGTCAAGTCGAATGTTGGACACTCCGAGTCGGCAGCTGGAATTACCGCTTTGCTCAAGGTACTGCTTATGTTCCAGAAAGAGTTTATTCCTCGCCATGTTGGCATTAAGAACAGCTTGACAGCTAAATTCCCCAAGGACATGGCCAAGCGAAACGTCCATATTCCCTTCGAGCAGACTCCTTGGCCCCGTGCTCCCGGTAAGAGGAGGGTAGCCCTTGTCAACAACTTCAGCGCCGCTGGTGGTAACACTTCCATCGCTATCGAAGAACCTCCAGTCAGGCTAGAACCGGAAGCTAGTGATCCTCGAACGTCCCAAGTTGTGACGGTCTCTGCCAAGAGCAAGAAATCGCTCGAGGGAAATCTCAAGAGACTCATCGCATACCTCGATACTCACCCTGATACTCCTTTGGGAAGCCTTTCGTACACCACAACGGCTCGGCGACATCATCATAATTATCGTGTCACGGTTTGTGCCAAAGACATAGCAGCAGTCAAGAAACACCTTGAGTCCAAGCTAGCGGCCGTTGATGCACAGAAACCAATCCCAGCTCCTGGTTCGAACCCGATCGCATTCGCTTTCACTGGCCAAGGTGCATCTTACCGATCAATGAACTTGGAGCTCTATCGCGATTCACCATTCTACCGGTCCCAGATACAGAATCTTGACTCACTTGCGCAATCACAAGGATTTCCCTCGTTCATTCCAGCAGTCGACGGGAGCTTCCCACAAGATCACGCTCACAATCCTGTCGTGACGCAGCTCTCTTTAGTAAGCATCGAGATAGCACTTGCCCGGTACTGGGACCTGCTGGGAATCCAACCTAGCGTGGTAATCGGACACAGTCTAGGAGAGTATGCCGCGATGCACGTTGCTGGTGTTCTTTCGGCCAGTGATGCGCTTTACCTGGTCGGCAAGAGAGCACAGCTTCTCGAAAAGAAATGCCGGATGGGCAGCCACAAAATGATGGCTGTTTCGGCCACACTTGACGACATCAAGAAGAGCGCTAGTGATGCTCCCTACGAAGTAGCTTGCATTAATGGACCAAAGCAGATTGTCTTGAGTGGACCATCCGAGGAGATTGGGGAGCTGGAGCTGGTTCTCAAAAACGCTGGCTACCGATGCCAGGTCCTTGAGGTTGCCTTCGCCTTCCACTCGGCACAAACAGATGAAATTCTCGACGAATTCGAGGCGATAGCGAAGACAGCTGTCGACTTTAGGGAGCCACAAATACCGTTTGTTTCATCTCTACTTTCCAAGGTTGTATGCGACGGCAAGACTCTTAATGCCAACTACGTCCGCCGTGCAACTCGTGAGACAGTCGACTTTGTTGGAGCTCTCGGCACTGCCCAGGAGCAGGGGCTGATTGAGGATTCAATGGCATGGATCGAGATCGGACCCCACCCTGTGTGTATGGGATTTGTCAAAACAAACATACCATCCACTGCCGTCGCCGTGGCATCCATGCGTAGAGAGCAAGACAACTGGGTGACTTTTGCCGAAACATTGTCAACCTTGCACTCAGCAGGAGTAGATATCAACTGGAACGAATTCCACGGACCGTTTGAAAAGAGACTCCGTCTGCTGGACTTGCCTACTTACGCATGGAACGATAAGAACTACTGGATGCAGTACAAGGGAGATTGGTGTCTTACCAAGGGCAACACGTTCTATGTTGGTCATGATAAGGATAAGAGCCAGAATTCCACTGCCACGCTGCCCAAATCGAGTCTCCAGTCATCGTCTGTCCATCAGATCCTGGAAGAGACCGTTTACACGGACTCGGGGAAGGTTGTGATGCAGTCAGACCTGATGCAAAGGGACTTCTTCGACGCGGCCCATGGGCATAGTATGAATGGGTGTGGTGTTGTCACTTCGGTACGTTTTCATGTGTTGCCTGTAAGATTTGAAGGCCACCTCGACTAACATAAACCAGTCTATCCACGCTGATATTGCGTACACGCTTGGCGACTATCTCTACAAAAAGATTAGACCCGATTCAGGAAAGGTAGACATGGATATGCGCAATTTGAATGTCCTCAAAGGACTCGTGTCCCAAAAGTATACCAAGACACCCCAACTGTTCCGTGTATCTGCCGAGATCTCCAACATCGACTCAGGCGTTGCACACCTCAAGTGGTACAACGTGACGACTGCAGGGGATGTCGAGGATCCATTTGCAAGCGCTGAGCTGTACTTCGGCGATGCTAAAGCTTGGCTTGACTCTTGGGCTCCCATGTCTCACCTGATCCAGAGCAGAATCGAATCCCTGGAGCAGATGTCCGTGCGAGGAGAGGCGACAAGGTTCTCGCACAATATGGCATATCGCCTGTTTGCCAACAACTTGGTTGATTATGCCTCAAAGTACCGTGGAATGCAGTCTGTAGTCCTCAACGGGCTTGAGGCATTCACTGAGGTGACTCTCTCACAGGAGAAGGCCGGTTCATGGACAATACCGCCCCAGTACATCGACAGCGTCGCTCATCTGGCTGGGTTTATCATGAATTGTTCTGATGCCATGGATACTCAGGGCCATTTCTGTGTGACTCCGGGATGGAAATCCATGCGATTCGCCACTAAACTGGAGGCTGGGGAGAAATATCAGTCCTATGTGAAGATGAGGCCTACTTCGGATGACTCCAATGTCTTCATGGGCGATGTGTACATAATGCAGAGCAATTCCATTGTGGGCATGGTCGGAGGAATCACATTCCGGAAATATCCACGCATCCTCCTCAACCGTTTCTTCTCGCCTCCTGACGCTATTCCAGCCATCAGCTCTTCGAAAGCGCCTACGCCACCGAAGGCATTAGCAGCGCCTGTGTCTAAGCCAGCAGCAGAGCCTCTGAAGCCCAAGCTCGCACCGCGTCCAGCGCAGCTGGCTTCCAGCACATCCTCAGGTGCATCTACACCAATAGAGCCAATGTGGACACCAAGTGCCGAGAAGAGCGAAGCTTCGGAGCCTCCAACCCCCGCAGAGCCAGTTGCGAAAAAAAGCCCGCCTCCTGATGTTTCCGCAACCGATGTCGATGCCGGCGAGGGCGTCGCTGCCAAGGCCATGCGACTCATCGCCGACGAGACAGCGGTAGACGAAGAAGACCTGGTTGATGAAGCGAGCTTTGCCAGCTTGGGGGTCGACAGTCTGATGAGCCTGGTCATTGCTGAGAAATTCCGCGATGACCTGGGGGTGAATGTCAGTGGTGGGTTGTTTTTGGAGTATCCTACAATCGGCGATTTACGCGGATGGCTGGTTGAGAACTACAGTTAGTGGTGAACACTTGGTCCGCTTTATGATTCCTCTGCCTTTACCTTGCTTGATTGATTATATTGTTTTTAATTGCAAATTCGGATCGTTCTTGCCGCCTATCTCTTGCCGCCTCTTTGTCACCATCATCGTTTAGAGTGAGCAAGCGATCATTCACAAGTTCTGTGACTCAATTTAGAAAGAAAACATTGATCCCCTCATTTAGCAGTTTATCCCTCGGTGCAAGAATGACATATGCGATAGACCGTTTTTATCTTTGCACTTCTTTCCCTGATTCTTTCTCGGGTAGAAAAGTGGAAACACAGATAGCACTTGTCTTGCTCCAGATATCCGGTACCTCGAATCGCCAGCAATGAAGGGATGGGGGAAACCTATCAACGGGTTATATTCATTAGATAACAGCCTTAAGGCTTTAGCTACACTATATTTTCTTAACTATCTATTTATCTACTATCTATATAGCTATTAAAATCTTCCTTAACCTAGAGCTTATATATAAACTCTTTAAATTCTTTATACTTTTACTTATACTACTCTCTTATAAATATTTATAATATTTTTTTCTTTTTTTAAATTTTTAATTATCTTTTAAAGTTTTTAAAAAAGATTTACTTTTAATAATAAAAGTATAAATATAAAGTAGTATAAAAGTATAAATATAAAGTAATATAAAAGTATAAAATACTTTTCTTTTTTAAATTTCTTTTAATATATATATTTTTATACCTTTAATTATACTATATTTTTTTAAAACTATTTATTTATCTATTATTTATTTAATTATTAAACTTTTTAAAGTTCTTCTTTCTTTTACTATTTTAATATTTTATAATTCTTTTAAAAAGATTTTTATCTTTAATAATAAAGATATAAATATTAAATAGTATAAAAGTATTATAATTCTTTATATAATTTTATAGTTTTTTTATATAAAGTAAAATAATTTATATATTTTAATTTAAACTTATTTCTTTTAAAGTTTTTAATTAATTAAATATATTAAAATAATATTTATATAATATTCTATATAAATACTTTAATTAAAAAACTATATTTTTAAATCTTTAAATTTAAAGTTTAATATTTATAAACTTATATTAATATTATTTTTTAAAGGATTATTAAAGTTATAAACTAATATAAATAAAATAAAAATTTAAATTATAATATATTAAATTATAATATAATTAATTAAATATCTTTTAAATATAAGGTTAAAAAACTTATAGTTATTTTTATATTAATTTTATTAAACTATTTTAAATTTATAGCTT
>JUJX01000409.1:0-13426 GCA_000800745.1 Diaporthe longicolla
AAATAGCTTCAGTGTAGTGGATGTAGTGTACAACTTTACACCCACTACACTACACTGAGTGTAAAAGGTGTAGTGAGTGGCCACCCTGAGCACAACTCCAGGCTTCCCTACCCATACTTGTGTCTGCAGGTGGCATTTGACCGAGGAGTACTTTTCTTCCGAAGGAACCTTTTGACTTTCACTTGCCACCAAGTTCATCAGTCGGGATTTACTACCAGAATATACAATACATATACGTCTTTGATGGTAACTTCTGAGACGATATGGCTGAAATTGTTGGTCTAGTCGCAGAGATAGGCACCATAGTCACCACAGCCTTCACCATTGCAAAGACGATTTCAACAGTTGCGAACGACTTTGGCAGTGCCGCTCCTAATATGAAAGCAATTGTGGGAGATACCTAAGTATATGGGTTATTGCCTTAGTTTCGCGTGGCCTGAAAGGCAGGATCAAGAGGAACTCACGAATTCGACAGCGAGGCCAAGTCTGTGCTTAAAGCAACCATTGAGCTATGCGTATCTGAAATTGGGAATATGCAAACACACCTCATACCTCTATTCCGGTCTGAGAAGGGACACAAGATGTAGTTTAAGCAGAGGGCCAAACATCTGTTCGCAAAGTCCAGAATACCAACAACAACGGCCTGGCTAGATTCGATAAAGGTCATACTAGGACTACTGTTGCACACTATCGAATACATCAAGGATTATGGGGGGAGGGGTTGTCGAGTAAGACGAGCTAACAAGTATTGCTTTTGCGCTTGGAGATCCTGAACTAACGTTTCAGGGACTACAACGAGCAGGACATCCACGAGATGATCGCCGCGATAAGGGCACTAAAGAAAAGTTACTGAAGCCTCAAAGGGTTGATGGGACTGTTGAGGTGGTATATGAACGCATGGTGAGCCATCAGACGCCAAATTCAGCTTTCTATGACCAGCCTCAGCAACCAGCCGCGTCGACCGGCCCGCCGAGAAATTGCAAGTGAGTAACGTTGATGAAGCAAACAATAATGGCATGGGCCTGGAAGTCTATCACTGGGCTTCTAGCGGGATGTTGTCCTGCAGCCAGCACCAAGATCTGGATTTGGACAGTATCCTGTCTGCGGAGTTCGGCCGGGCGAGCATCTCGACTCAGCGGGCGCTTATAGAAAACCTCTCAGACGATGGCTTACTCCAGATTTCTGAACACATGCGTCTTCGGAGAAAGCTAGTGGAGTTCGCACTAATCGCTATCTCAACGACCGAAGGAAGACAAAGTCATTCCGCCGACAACGCGCCGAGAGCTGAAGCGATAGACGGCGTGCAAGGAACCGTAGAAGTGCTCCCCGATCCATCTTCCCAGACAAGCGAAGCAAGCCATGTTGGTGAATTCGAGGGACGTGATAAGATTTCGATGAGCTGCTCAACCGATCCCAGATCTGGACCAACAGAAAGCAGACGACTGTCGCCCTGTGAAACTCAACACACCGCTAGACAAGAGAAGCGACGGTCGAATCATGCGAAGGATGGGGAAGGGGCGGGAGAATGACTATGATTTCTCGGCATTCAAAATTGGGAAATTGAAGAGCTGACGGAGCTCAAGTGAGAGAAACAGCAGAGAGAAGAGGCTGACCGGCGTGCGGCGCTCAAACAAGCCATCAAAGACGATGTGGAACGGGTTGCCATTAGAGATGGCTATAGTAGCAGTTGAGACAGCGGCGCGCGAGGAATCAGAGGCGGAACGCACAAAGGAAGAGGAAAGACAACAGCAGCAGGTGAAACTCGCAAGCGAAGCTGAGGAAGCTCTGGAGAAGAGGCGAAGACAAGGCCTGGGGGGTATCTTTTTCAAGTGGTCTATTAGGCGCTAACAGGCCTCCTTCCAGACTCACTTGAGGGGAAAAGGTTGCGGCAGTAGGCGGTGGACGGAGGCGTGGGAGATTGACCAGAGTACGCGCGACACCATCGTCAGATTTGGGTTTGATCAAGCTGTATGTCGCATATTGTGTTTTACATTCTAGGGGTATCATTCCATTCCTTTCCGCCAAGCTGTCAAGACTCAGTATTTTACACGCTAACAATGAGCATCAAATAGATGGATGACTGGGAGGGAAAGACCGTTCGCAGAGCAGAGATAAAGGAAGTCGGTGGAAAATGCTCAAAATCGCCTCCCAAACAGTACTGTGCCACCCAGCACGCGTCCGAGCAGGTATCCGGCATAAATGCCAGCCAGGATGGTCACAGGCCACTTCTGCCACTCGCGGTCCCAGTCCAGAGGTATGGGCACGGCACCCAGCCAGGCGCCAAGGAAGCCACCCAGAAGCCCGCCAAAGGTCTCGTCGAAAGGGGCCTTGAACCCGGCAAGGGCAGCCCAGGTACCGGCATCAACGCCGTGGGTGTAGAAGAGCGGGAACGCGGTGAGCAGGGACAGATGCGCAGCGCAGAGGAAGGTGTGAGAGACGTGGGTGAGCAGAGGGGCTCCGAAGAGGATCATGACGACGTGGAGGAGGGGCGTCAGGATGAGCGAGAGCAGGAGGGAGAGGAGAGCAGACTGTACATAGACAACCATCAGTACGGGAAGCCATTCCGTGGAAGAAGATTGGGTTTTGTGGACTCGGCTGCTCACAATGATGAAGCTGGGGCCGGAGCCTTCACCAGCCTTCTTCTTCTCGCCGGGCTTGGGCTTCCTATTCCTGGCCGAGCCAGACCCAGCTGGTGGGAGGCATAGGAATGCATGGAGAACCTGCAGGAATGCCACGACTGGTAGCGAAGCCGTCATTGTTGGGACAGGGTCGGCGACAAGGGGCTTGAAGCTGGCCAGAAACAGACTGGCAACCACGACGGGCAAGACATGGCGGGCAGCTTGGGACGCGGCGGTCGGATTGAGGTGGACAGGTTGCAGTTGCTGGGGCTCATTGGGTTTTCCCGAGACTGACTGAGCCTTTGCTGTCTTTGTGGCGGTTGGAGACATGGTGACAGGGTCGACAAGAGGCATTCTTGGTGGATGTCGTAGATGTCAAGCTTGGAATTGCAAGTGGAACTGGGCAGAGGAAGCTCACTGACGGTTAGTCATCAGGGACGACGGTGCGATAAGATAAGAGAGCTCCGACTGGACGGACCCCCACCATCTGCGGTCGCCATACAAGACTGCAGACAAGGCAGGTGTTGCCGGCCTCATTTAGTCAGTAATAAACCTCGGGCACAGAGATGACACGTGAAACGGAGCATGTGGGGCACTGCGGGAGTCCAAGGACGGAATCCACTCTTCTGAGATGGTCACCAAGCAGATTCGCGTCCCTTGACTCTGACGAACTGCAGATCTGGTGCGATCTGACCTGCCCTGGCTGTCTGGTTGGCTTGCTGCTGTCTCGGAAAACACCATCAATAACACCACCACGATGCCACAGGCTGGCCGTGCTGGCCGTGAGGTTTGACGATGATGGAAGCAGTCAGCGTGACAAGTTTCGGGCGTCGCAATCACATTTCCGTCTTGTATCGCTGCCCAGCGTTCCCTCCGCATCCGACGGACCCACCCCGTTTCACGGACTGATAGCGTCATCTATTCGGCCGTGAATAGAAAGATCCCATGTTCCTGCGAGCCCCCGGGCCCCCAGCCAGGAGGTGGACTAGACTCAACAGTCCTTAGTCTGCTTGGTGTGGAATTGTAGCACTATCTAATCCACGCCATTTCTGCCTCGCGATGCTGCGAGTCAATCACCGCCTTGCACACCTGTGGCCGACAACTAGCTTGCGCGTATATATATACACACACACACACACACACACACACACCTATATTTATATATACATATATATGCCTCACAGTTTCAAAGTGAAATCGTCTGTCCCAGCACACTTGCATGAATGCAAAGTCATCGTCCATCTGAGCACCCTGTGTCCTCGAGCTGAACACCATTCTCATCACACACCGTCTCTTGGGGTGCACCCCCGAGCATTTCTAATCATCCACGTCCCTCCCTTGTCTCCGGCCACATCACTCTCATACTTCACATCTCACCCCACCTCGTCCGAGCCCTTCACAATGGCTGATGGAAAAAGAGCAGTCGACTCTAGCAGAGGTAGGCTGCCCTCAACTAGATGAGATTGCCCATCTCTCAGAGAAGCTGCGCTCACCACAAAACACCAGTTTGGACAACCCTCATCACCAACACAGACTACCTCTCGGGCCTGCTCACCCTGGACTACTCGCTCAAGAAGCACAAGTCTGCATATCCGCTGGTGGCCCTCTACACAGACACCTTCCCGGCCGAGGGCCTCGCCGCCCTTGATGCCCGCGGCATCCCGCACCAGAAGATCAAGTACCTGCTACCCACCAAGTCGACGCGCGACTACAGCAACGACCCGCGCTTCTACGACTGCTGGAGCAAGCTCACCCCCTTCGGCCTGACCCAGTACGACCGCGTCGTACAGCTCGACAGCGACATGCTGGTCCTGCAGAACATGGACGAGCTCATGACCATGGCCCTGGACGATGGCCCTGCCGCCGCCGCAGGTGGGCCCGACTCCAAGCGCGTCTTCGCCGCGGGCCACGCCTGCGTCTGCAACCCCCTGCGCAAGGCCCACTACCCCAAGGACTGGGTTCCCGAGAACTGCGCCTTCACGTCGCAGCACGCCGACCCGGAGACCGCCCAGCACACGGGCGCCGACCCGGCCGTCTCGCCCCTGGGCTACATGAACGGCGGCCTGCAGGTCGTCAACCCCAGCGCAGAGGTGTTCCGGCAGATCGTGGACTACATGGACAGCCACGCCGGGGACCTCGACTTTGCCGACCAGAGCCTGCTGAGTGAGCTGTACCGCGGCCGCTGGGTCGCCCTGCCGTACATCTACAACGCCCTCAAGACGCTCCGCTGGGAGGGCGTCCACAAGCCCATCTGGCGCGACGACAAGGTCAAGAATATCCACTACATCCTCACCCCCAACCCTTGGGACGAGCTGGACGCCCACGGCAACAGCACGAGTAAAGACGAGACGCATCGCTGGTGGGCTGATGTCAATAAGGAGAGGAGGGCGGATGAGAGAAGCAGGGAAATCAGAGACGACGGCTTCTAATCTGTTGATTTTTCTGAGCAGCCAATGTTGCTTCTTGGCCGGGAGGAGGTGAGGGCCAAATCTCGCCATGGTCAAATCTCTCGGGGTCTAAAAGTTGTGATGCGGACATGTCCAAGCGATTTTTGTCTACATCAGTTTGCATACTCTGTCCTATTCCTTTGGGAGAGGAGTGCGTAGCGGCTGGTTGTAAGTTACGAAAACTGTCCAACGCCGAGATAGCGGAAAACCCAAATCAAAAGTCCCAAAACCTCGTGTGACCGTGACTCCGTGCAATGGTCGATCTGACAGTCTGAGTTCTATATCCCAACGCCCATCCTATGCATTTGTTCCCCTCTTACACCTTGCTCCAAGTGCTGAACGAAAAGTTAAGAGATACTGAATCGAGATAACTGGGTTAGGGAAGGTGGGAAGCAATGTACGGGTGGATGAGGGCCATAATCGACTCCTTTGGCCATGCTGGACGTTTCTTCCGCAACATGTGACATGATTTGTAAGCCACCGGATGCGGCCTTGATGGAGAACATTTTCCCTTCACCTCGCTCCACAGACCTGTGAGTTACACGTTTCTCACACACGTACCTTGAGGCCTCAGCCTCCACTATGCTCCAGGCCCGGGCTTGTATTTCTGCGAACCTTTTAGCACAGAGTACCTTGACAGTCGGGGAGGGAAAGAAACATACGTCTTCTGCCCTTCTAAGATTCTCCGGATCCAAAGCATTGGTCGCCCCCATGAGGGCCTGCCCAACAGCTCGAGTGGCTCCGATAGCTGGGCGAAAGATGATGGTCGGCGCTCTGCTCATGACAGTTCTCGCCGCGCCCCTCTCCATCAACTCGCCCGGGACTGCGATGACAGCATCCCTGGCCACGTTAAGGTCCCGGGCAAGGCTACTGTAGGCATGTCGTAGGCCTTGGACGACGCCCGTGGGCTGGTCCGCGTACAGGGAAATCTGCTTCTTCTCGTCTGGCTCCATGTCCTCTTCCTCCCATCCGGTCTGAAGTGATGTTGTCTCACCACTGCTTGAGCTGCCTCCGGCCGAAGGCTTGGTCAGCATGTCCTCTGCACCTTGTAGAACGTATTGGGTGCCGACCGCCACCTTGGCGCCCAATTTGACAATTTCTGTCCCCGTTGTGCGAGCAAAAGCTGCCGCGCCTTTGCCGATACTGCGGACGATACGCCCGTCCTTCTTGTATTCTTTGATAGGGATCTCGATAAGGTCACGGAAGCCGCTTCCCACGTTGACCAAATGGCGGACTGGAGCCACGCCAGCTAGCACGCTCGCCAGTTGCGTGCGCTTCACATCGGGTGTCCATATGTCGTTGAGTGTATTGCCCAGGCGCTCCCATCCTGTGGTGCCGTAGACAATGGTATGCCGCAGCGTCATGCGGGCCCTTTCCAGAATCACGAAATTCATAAACTCCGATGTCCGGCCGCCCCGCAGGCCCGCATAATCCACTCTCTTGGGCTTGAAGTCCAGCGTGACAGGAATAGCATTGATCTCGGCGCGTTGGATAAATGCTTCATCGCTAGGGGACGGGTCAGATGGCATCTGTGATTCATCCTTGAACTGGAAGAAACGCTCAATGAATTCAAGCGCATCCTGATCAACATGTAGGCGCAGGGGAAGGACGTTGGCCCTGAGTACAAATTCGACAGCAGCTAGTTCGGGAACCGGTTTGACCAGGAGAATCTCGAGGTGCACCATACTCGCCCCGAGCTCGCGCTCGCCAGCGTCCAAGTCGTACGCAGCAAATTTCTTCCAGGTCGAGGTCGGGACGTGGTCGAAAACGACTAGGTTTTGAACACGAACATCAATGGAGGTGTCCGTTTCACCCGAGCCTGGAGGTAATTTGACAAGGTCCACGTTGACACCCTGTAACTCAAAAGTGATCTTGTGGCGTCTGCTCCTGGTCAGGCGCAGCTTCTTAGCTCTGGATCGAAATTGGCCAGTGACCGTTCGAGTTGTGGTAGTTGTGACCGAGGTGGCTGCTACCGACTCCGCGTCGTCCAACTGATGGTTGATACCTCCGACTAGCTCACGAGGATCGTGGTTCGCTGGGATGCTGACGTAGATGGAGTTGAACAGGCAATCACCAATAACATCCTGATCGTCGAAGTCCGCTTCGTCCAGAGACCTCCGCCCAGCTCGGGAGCGGCGCTCGTAAGCCTTGGTCTCCACTTCTTCCACTGTCTTCGTGATAGCCTCGCGGGTGTGTTTCCAGTCATAGCCGTCAAAAAGATTCCATATGACGTGGACCTCTCGGACTCTGACATTGAGCGGGCTCTTGGGCGACTTGGATTTATTCACTTCATCGTACTTGTTCTTGGCTGAGTTCCAGTGATGAGCATCTCCATGTGCGGTCGGGTCTTGTCCAAAGTAATTCTCGTCGATCTCGATCTCTGAAGTCGAGCCGAAGTCCTCGCTGGGGGCAAGCGAGTCCGGCTGTGAGGAAACAGTGTCTCCGGCCATGTTATGAGCACCGGTGGGGCCAGATACCAGGGATGAAGAGGTAGCATCAAAAATGCTTTCAGTAACACGGGGCTGCCTGGAGAAGTACTTCGGCTCGACCTCGAGGGGACTTGAGCCTACGATTTCCCCATCCGACATGTCGTCCCCACCGCCCAGCTGTTGTGCAATGGCGAAGTCATCATCGAAGTTATAGTCACCTTCCGCCCTGCCGAAAGCATCGGCTGTGATAGATGCCAACATGTCGTGCATGGGAATAACCTCGGTCTTGAACTTCACCTCCCTGCTCGGCGGAGTCGGTGGCTTCAAAGCACCCGTAAGCGCAATCAGGGTATGAGTAGAGTCTGCGCAAGTCTCCAGCACCAATAGATCGTCTCGGAGCTCAACGTCTATATGCATCTCTCCGGTGGGACCTGCCGTGGCTTCAACTGTGGCTCTCGCAGAAGAGATCTGACAAATATGCACGTAGCCTTCGGAGCATAGCCTAGAAACCATGTCCGTCTGTCTCTGGACATCTGAACCGCGGTGCCGGGGTAGAGTTGCTTCCTCCGAGGATTCGAGCATGGAAACATCATCGACTAGGAGAATGGCGGCCTTCTTCAGGTTCGCAACTGCGCTCACGTCGTCTCCGGCCGGTAAAGCAACCTCAACGTGGGCATCCTGAAGAACCACGTTCAGCTTGGATGTCAGTGCCAAAGGGTTTAGTCCTAGCAGGCAGTCACGAAAAGCAACATTGACAATTGTTGGTTTCGCGCACCGACCCTGAGGCGACCGCGGTGACGGCGAGGGTGGGTTTCCAACCAATGCGGTATGCGCCTGCTCTCCAAGGTTGGCAACAGATGCTGCCAGCATTGCGTCAAATTCCTGTGGAGTGGTCTCAGAGGACAGGCCCAGGGCGTCCATAATCGTGGGGACACGATACTCGAAATTAATGTTCCGCATCCTGACCTTGATCGCAGGCTCCATTTCGTCACCTATCACTCGTACCATAAGGACGGGTGATTGGGCGAGAAGTCCAGTCCTTAGGTCTATACTTGAGCCAACAAGCTCCTCCATACTGTTTCTGTCGACTTTGATGGTGTTGACCCCAAAGGCCGCAAGCGAGGGAAAGGCGATATGGGCCAGCTCAAGCCCTGTCAGGTGCGCGTTCACCTTCCCGACCCTACCGCCAACATCCACCAAAGCGTCCATGTTGTGAACTAGGCCAAGTGTCAGTAAGCCAGGCCGGTCGTCCTCTGGAAGGTATTTGGCCACGGTTCCAAGTCGAGCAAGCTCATCTCCCAGAGAAGGAACGCAGTCGAGCTGCTGCAATTTTGTGACGTGCGCCTGCACGTCGTCCAAAGTCAACTTCAAGACAGAACCTTTTCTTCGCTGCCTGAGGAGTGTGTCCACCATGATCTCGTCCTCATTGTCGTCAAAGTGGCCCTTAGATGGGGTAATCAAAGCAAGAAGTCGGTCCAGGTCATTTTCTCGTGGAGTAACAAGATAGTCGATACGCGTGTTCGATAGCGTGATTGCAACTGGCGGTCCACCATTGAACCGTTCGGCGTGCGGCCCTGTTGCGTTGATTTTGCTTATTCCGACCCCAATAATGCCACCTCGGCTCACCACCTTCACCGCTGTCGTCCGAACACGAACGCCACACTTCCTACCGTCCAAATCTACCTGCAAGCCACCGATTCGTACGTCAACTTTACTTTCAGATGCCGCTGCCGCGCTGTCTGGCTGGGACGGAATGTCAAATCGCACCCCTCTCGGCTTGCCGGGCTTGGCCTTCGGCTTCCCGTGTGAGCCACTTGAGGTCATCGAAGAGCTCATCTGAAGGAAGCCGCTGAGCCCACCAAACCAACTGAATGTCTCATCTAGCCGCTGTAGATCCACATGTACGCGCAGCGGTAGCGTGTTGACTTCAACGCGGTTGCTTTCCTCGAATATTGACATCTTCACCGAGACATCCGCGCCAGCTTCCGGAAACACGTCTCTCACTGAGGCTCGCATTTGTGCTTCTTGGTCGAAAGACAGGATATCGCTGTCTTGGTAGCCAAATCGGAACTTACTGATACTGACCAGAACCTCCTTGGCAGAGTCCGTTTGAGTCAATGTTGCTTGCAGATGCTCCACGTCGGTTCTCAGTAGAGTCTCGGCCTCATAGGCTGGCATTCCCGGGCTTGAAGTCGTTGCCGTCATGACCCGAACGCCGAAAATCTTCTCAAGAAATAAAATTGACACCTTTTGTACCGACAGCTTGATATCCGATCTCGGCGAGCCATTGCCTCCCGTGGGTGTATCGTCAGGTTTGTCAGAGGGTTTCTGCGATGCTTTGAAGGTCTCTAGGAGCTGGCGAGCAATCATTGCCAATAGAAAGCCGATGGAACTGTCGAAACGGATTTCCAGTGGTGTTACATCGATCTCAATTGATCCATCTTGATCCTCAGCATCTATCTTTGTGGGCTCTGGCTCCGATTCAAATTGGAACGATGCGGGGCCTGTGGCCGTGGAATAGACAGAGAAAGCGCCTGGAATATTTTGAAAAGCAGAGTTGGCCAATTGTGACGACTCGTCAGCACTTGAGACTTGGATGTGCTTATGTCTAGTCGGCAAATACACGGAAATTGATGAAAGAGAGAAGATCTCCCTGAGAATGTGGTTCGGGCGCTCAGTCTCAATTTCTTGTGCCATGGTGGCGGAACTAGGCTCGGTGGCTGCAGCCTGTGCCGCACGTGGATCCTCCTCGGCCGGTAAGTCCTCTTGCTGCTGTGATGAGTGAATCGGTGTGGATGGTTCCTCAACGTCGGCCAGTGGTAAGTCCTGTTCTCTACTCCTTTCATCCGGGTGGCCCAGGCAAAGATCATCTGGCCGTGGCGATTTGTTACCTTTGGAGCCTGGCGAGACCTCAGGGCTAGGGAGATTGGAATCCCATGCGCCCGGAATCGAAGCACTCCTGTGTTGAGGCTCGCCGTGCGAGAACGCGCTCATATACATGCTCTCCGCCTCTTCATGACTGAAAAACTGCGACTGGGCGAGATCATCAGGAGGCAGAGCCCCGGAGTCATCACTTGCAGAATCAGACGAGATGGAATTCTCGAGAGACGAATCCACAGTATGCCTCGCTTGGTTATTCTCTAGATCATTTGAAGTGGACGGCCAGAAGGATGGTTCCTCTGCGTTCTCAAGTCCAGTCCCGGATGCATCCTCAGGCTGACCGCCGAAGTCATGGTAGATGGAGGCCCTCGGAGTTGATAAAGATGACGCAGGCTGTTGCACTTCGCCGGCTAGGCTGCCAGAGTCCTCCAGCTCATAGGGTATCTTAAAGGCCGCCTCACTGTCCTGTGTTATTTCTTCGCTCGAGGAGAGATCCTGACTGGGTGAGTCGGACGCGCCCCCGCGAACGTTTCCGGCTTTTCGGGGCTCTAGACTGGATGGCGGGTTCTTTGCGCTGATGAGCGGAGATCTCGGCGCAGCGGAAGTCATAGAAGGCGATCTTGTAAGGCTGGATAACGAACCGGCCTCTGAAATCAGGGAAGCGCGAATTGTGCTGAGTGATATATGCCGCTTGCCATCTTTAGGTACGATGCGCGTGCTCGCTCCATCTTGTCGAACCTGCGACGTGACGCCCTCGACCTCGAGCTCGTCAAGCGTGACCTGAAAAGTGACAGTTTCGGTCGCCGTGGTTTTGGGGTCCACAGGGACATCAACTACAAGCTGCAGGGCAACATCCCTGATATTGACTTCCACACGGTCGAGAACTCCCTGAAGGAAGTCTGTCAAGAAAGCCGGCAAGGACAGCCCTTGCCCAGTTCCGTATGCCGAGTCCTCCTCGTTGCTGTCCTCGCTGGAAGCCACGGACGCACCCAGGTCGGTTTTCTCGGAAGCCAGAGCTTCCTCCAAGGCCTTCTTCTCCTTTAGTGGCTGGGTCTCGAGGAATGACTGAGCCAGGTCCGCAGCTGTGGGCACAACATCGGAACTCGTCTTGGGCGTCTCATTCTTCTTGGATTTCCCAGCAAGCTGATCTCGAGTTGAGACTACCAAGGCTATACGGACACCGGACGCGGTGACCTGGATGGAGCTAGAGTACAGATCGAGAGGAACGGTTACTTGTAGACGAGAGACCTTTGCATTCTTTATTCGATACTCGGAGGGCAGGCTGAGGTGCTTTCTTATTTTCTATGACAGCAAACAAATCAGCACTCGGGCCTGCGAGGGACTTGTCAAGGCTGGGGTGGGAAAACAGAGGCAGGCAGCCCGTACCTCGACTTTGAGACCGACGTCTTTGAACTCAAAGGTATTCCTGAGGCCGAGGGCGGCATCGAGGTTGTCCAGGTCAAGAGCATCGTCCTCAAATATGTCCAACCTTGCCATAGCATAGCGCAGCAGCCGCTTGGGCATAGCAGAGCTGCGGAAGGACTGGAAGAAGGCAGCCATGTTGAAGGCGCCGTTTCCTTACTCGTCGGCGTGACACCCTCTCTGTCTCTGTCTCTGTCTTTGTCTTTGTCTTTGTGCACGTGTTTCCGGTCCGGGCAGGGAATTGTAATGGAGGCGGGCCGTGCTCTTGGGAAACTGCCCAAGCGCTCAAGGGCGACAAGCAAACAGCGGGACGGACGAGGCGGGGTGGAGCTCGAGGCCGTGGAGGGCGTTGGAAGGGCAGCGGTGGATGCGGATGGCGGGGGAGTTCATGTCGACGGAGTCTCTCAGGACATGTCTGGGCAGGAGATCACGGCGTAGCTTGGTCGGTCTTCCGGGGCAACGACGGTTCTTGGATCCAATAAAGAGTATGCTGGAACAGGGTCCAGGATTCCTAGGGCATCGTCGTTTTCCGAAGAACAAGAACGAGAGAGAAGGTGTCGGGGGCAGACCAAGTATAGAGCGTGATTCTAGGGGAAAGGCCTGGTGCCAGGAGACGAGGTCACAACGATACAAGGAGAGGCACTTGGACTTACAAGCGGTCATGGGGACGTAAAGTGCTGGTGGCTATCGGCCGGGGACTGATAAGCCTGCCTGACTGACGGGCACCTGGGTACCTACCCCACATGCAAGACCGTGGGTGAATGGCGCAAGGCAATCCAGGTCCAGGTCCTCCTACTCACTACCATGTCACCTGCACCGTCCAGTACATTAACGATACCTGGGAGGTTCGCAGCGTGCTGGCCTTTGACGTGGGGTTGGGTCTGGAGGGGGGGTGGGACTTGGCTGTCACAAGGTGCAGGGACAACAAGCACCCGTGGCCGGCACGCTTACACTGCATACGCATCATGTACTGCTCATTGACACGGATAGAGGTCCGCCTATGTGTATGTTTGGTCAAGGATTGCATTCTTGTTGGGTATGTTGAACCTGCCCATGTATCTACCTGTCTGGACCGCTGTCCCGCTGTCCTGGTGCCTCGGTTGGCCCTTGGTTTACACTGACAGCCGCAGCCCCGTCCCCCCCCCGGTCGCCTGTTCCCCAATCCAGCACACCACATCGATCACGGGCCCTGGGCTGAGCCCGCCACCCGGCCCTCCTGCCTGTCCTCCTGCCCTTTTCTCTTCTGGGTCGCATTCGACTTGTCAGCCCGCCCGTTCCACGCTCCACCTATTCGGTACGACACGCTACGGAGGTCGTAGGGGTAAGACAGAACAGAGGCATGCCCGACACAGCACACGCTGACTGATTGACAGGCCATTCTGCCTCCAATCCACCCGAGCATCGTCCTCCAACCGCTCAACCATCCACATCTCCGCCCGCTGCTTCCCTGTCCTGCCTCGCCCTGCTGCCCAACAACCTCACTCCCGGCTGCTGCGATCCCCCCCAGCCGCCCTCTGACGGCAGTCGACTGCTGCTGCTGCTGCTGCTGCTGCTGCTGCCTACACAGCACACCTGAAGATAGCTGTGCTTGCCCCATCAACAATCCGCATCAGCAGGCCCAGTCCCTTCC
>JUJX01000409.1:13470-32195 GCA_000800745.1 Diaporthe longicolla
CCACCCACCAGCAGCGGCACTAGGCTTTTGCGACTTTGCGTCCCGCCCTCCACGCTCCATCCCTACCCACCGGCCGCCCTGCGAGACAGAAGCTCAAGCACACCTCCGACACGCCCGCGCCCTCGCCCACGACGCCCAGCCATCCTTGATGGCTCGACCGGCGACGAAAGAACCATGAACTCCCTCAATTTCGTCTCCTCCCGCGTCTCTCCCTCCTCCAGCCCTGCCCCTTCGCGTTCCAACTCCCTTGGCTCAATGGGCATCACCGTCACCTCGGAGGAGCAGGAGCAGCAGCAGCAGGAACCCTCCACCACGGGTCTCGCCGAGAAATCGCCCAATTCCGCGGCCCCTGACGATTCCCAGCCCGCTGGCGCCGCCGCCGACGAAGATACACCTCTGCTGTCAGGAAGCGCTCTCAAGGATCCCGGAATACGGCAGTCGTCTTGGCACCAGATTCCCCGGCGCATATTTAGTGCTGTCATAGACTCATTGCGCTGGGTCCTGTCTACTCTGGCCGCGCCTGGTGTCTACCTGATCGCCTGCCTCTACGACGAACACGGACGCTTTGCCCCCTGGCTACAATTCAAGAGGCTCTTTGGCGCATACCACGCAGATCCGCGCAAGATGGCCGCGGCAATGCAAGAGAAAGCCGCGTTGGAAGACAGGCCTAATTCGACTCGAGGTGAGACTATCAACATAGGCAGAGGGAATGCCATGACAACGCGACCGGTACCATCTTCTGGCTCTTCAACATCGGGACTGTCCAGTGAGTCCGAGTCCGAAATGGACAGGGATTCTAGCAGCAGACATCCGCGGGCCAAGTCCTTGCAAAGCTCCGAGGAGATCAGCCCCTCCCGGCGGTCCATTAGGATCAAGCTGCACAACGAGGAATCTCTGCGGCAGCGTAAACATAAAAAAGGGCAGTCGGCCAGCTCTCGCCGCGGCACAACAGGCAATCCGCAGCAAAAAGACATATCGGCACACCTCAAATCGCCCACGTCTCCTGTTGGTGCCTTGACGAGATATCCCAAGACGCCTGCGCCCCCAAGACCGCTCATCCCACGACGCCAACCATCGTACATCAACGTGGAGGCCGACGCGCAGACACCCCAAAAGACCCTGATCCTCGATTTGGACGAGACTCTCATCCACAGCATGTCGAAGGGCGGCAGGATGAGCACAGGACACATGGTGGAGGTCAAGCTGAACACGACTTACGTTGGGGTTGGCGGGCAAGCCAGCATCGGGCCTCAGCACCCCATATTATATTATGTTCACAAGCGACCACATTGCGATGACTTCCTGCGACGGGTGAGTGCCGTCCTGGCGTCTGTTGTTGGCCGCCGCAAGTACATGAGAGGATGCTGACGCAGGAGATCAGGTCTGCAAGTGGTTCAACCTCGTTGTATTCACGGCCTCTGTTCAGGAATATGCTGACCCAGTGATCGACTGGCTGGAATCGGAGAGGAAATTCTTCTCGGCACGGTACTACAGGCAGCACTGTACATTTAGGCACGGCGCCTTCATCAAGGATCTGAGTGCTGTCGAGCCCGACTTAAGCAAGGTCATGATCCTGGACAATAGCCCTCTCAGCTACATGTTCCATCAAGGTCAGTGATGAAGGATCGCCTGTCCCCTCCTTTGCTCCCGGGTCTCTCGGGCGACAGTGAGCGGCAGTGGGCAAATTGGTAGCAAGCGACTGACAATCGGATAGACAACGCGATCCCGATACAAGGCTGGATAAATGACCCGACAGACAACGATCTGCAGCATCTCATACCGTTCTTTGAGGGTCTCCAGTATGTCTCGGACGTTCGTGCTCTTTTGGCGCTGCGAGGAGGCGAGGATGGCCAGCACATGGTGGTATGATGATCACATCCCGGTCGAATGGACTCCGGAAAGTCACAGCGTTGTGAAGTCGCCCATGGGGTGGCAGGGGATCATCTCGACCCCCAGAGGGGATGATACCAACAAGGACTGTCTATGCCCGGGAGCGCGAGCCGAAGCGCGCATGTGTGTAGAATTGTGCAAAAAGCAAGTAGAAAGCGAATAGCATTTTGAGCTCGTTTTCTGGCCGCTGGTATTGCGGTGATCCACAAGTTTCCCGGGCCAGTGGGGATGTCCTCTGGATGCGTGAGTCAAGACCATGGTGTTCTGCGTGTGTTTGAAGAATCGAGGGATGATCGAGTGCAAAGAGTCGCAGCATGCATGATGGCATCGACAGCTTGCTCACATGTATAACCGGCTTGAGCAGGCCGGCGGGTAATGACACAATCCCATGCAATCCGGCTCTCGTTTGGACGCGCCCAGTCTGGTGCAGCAAATCCACAACCTGGCCAGTAAACAAACCCATCGCTCTGGTGCATCTGCCATGGTGTAGTGTACAAGGACATGGTTAATGTGTGGCTTGTCTCGCTGTCATATGAGCGCACGTCTCTAAGCAGCAAGGCGTGGCCGCCTCCTGTATGCGATGTGGCGCACAGACCCCTGACGGGCGCAAGCTCTCAAGCTACTCCAAAAGCAAGTGACATCATCGCGCATCTGACCCAAGCTCCTCTGCTAGCGCTGGGTAGTGCCGATGCGATGCGATTGCGTCTGGGGAGGTTGACCTACAACCGATGCCCGTCCCATACGCCACTTTCAAAGCACCTCGCTCCCCCTCACCCGGGGCAGCTTCTTTGCCCATTTTTGGGGGGTGGGCGGAGGTGGCCCAAGGAAGACCTGGGTTGTGACGTGGGCGGTTCCAGGCTTGCATAACGAGGGCGCCTTGTAGAAGGGACGCTGAGGCGACCTGGCTGCCTGGGCGACCGGGTTCCTTGGTTAAAACGCCTAGCCAGGTGAAGATGGGTGATCTGCATGTGGAACGGGCAGGGGGGGGAACCCACGGGTAGCTTCTGAAGCTGAGTTCTAGACCTGGAACAGGACTTTGTCCGCAGTGACGAAATCAGAGAGGAGGTAGTCGCGAGGGTGAAGCTAGTCCTCGCTGGGCTGGCTGGATGTTATTGCCTCATTACCTGAGTACTAGTCCCTGCTGGGTGACCAGTGACGACGGTTGAACGTAAGACAAACGGCATCATGGCCGTACACCTTGCACCAGCCTGTTTAAAAGCCAATCTGCCCGCCTCGGTTTCCAGTTCCTTTGCGCTGCACAATCCAATACATCCTGAACCTCAATCCTGACATCTCGTCCATCGATTAAGTTTTGTCCTGCTACCAAAACAACCACGACAACCTCATTAATCCGTCATGTCTCTGCACTGTAAGTCTTTGTATATTGCACACCACTCGGCCTGAGCCCTTCTCCTCGCTTCCAAGCAGACTCGTGGGGACCTCTGCCGGCGTCCTGAATCTTCCGGGAGCTCCCATCACTACGCGCACTTGCACAGGTCGCTGACACAAAACCTCTGCAGACCTTCCCCCCGTCAAGCCCTCGGCCATCGCTCTGGGAGCCGTCTTCAACCAGACTGTTGAGACAGCCGGTGAGCATATTGTGTCCCTTCCAGCTCTCAAGTCACAAGACGCTAACCTTCACCCCAAGTCCTGAGCCCTCTGTTCGGCCAAGCCTACCAGAGCGCTAAGCGCGCCAACTCCAGCGAGCAGTTCATCCAATCCAAGGAGGCCACCAACGTTGCCGTCGCTTGGGGTACAACTGTAGGCACAATACCTTGGAGCTACCGGTTCCTTATCACACCTGGATGCTGACAATTTTCACAGGCTGTCGGATCCGCCCTGCAGAGTTATGGTGTTGGAGCCCTGATCAACGCGACCGGAACCCTGTCCTACAAGGGCGCCGCCTACCTCGGCGGCCTCATCTTCCTGGCCACCTCTGCACCAACCGTGAGTTCACTCTGTCCTACAACATATGTCGGAGTGTGAACATCTGCTAACCGTTCGTGTGCAATTGCAGTTCATCACTCAAGTGTTCCAGGAGAAGCGCGCCCTCGAGACCGTCGGCATTTCCGTCGTTGCCAAGGCCTTCGAGACCGTTGGTCTAGCAACATTCCTGACCTGGTGGGGCACCCGGACAAACCCCTTCGAGTAAAGGCAAAATGGAATCAACTCTAGTTCGGGACACCACCTGGTGAGCGGCGAGACACAGGAGTTGGGGCATTGTACGATTTAATTTTGGCATGAAATTCGACGTCTAGGAGCGTAGAGAGTCGTAGTCTTCCGAGCCATAAAAGGGCTCCCTCGTCTTGGGAAGCTGAATAATTCAACTCAGAATTGGGATAATCGCCCGTATCCGTTATCACTGCGGTGACGTTTTCAATGTAGCCTTCACCATTTTCCCCACCCCGTTCGAGCGGCAGTTGGCTTCCAATCCGTGACCCGCAGGAACCTTGACTGATGGGTTTGGTTTGCTGGTGGTTGTCGCGGTGTCGCACACGCCCTGACAGCATCCTCTTGAGCACACTCTGCAACATCTTTTCCCTTTGATCACAAATGTCACCTTGGTCCATGGGCGCTTTGGTAATGTTGCTCGATTCGAAAATGCTAATCAACGCAAAACACGACCATCGCACCCGGGCACTTGAGTACACTGTGAACCTGTACGCCCTAGAACGCCCCCCTCAATTACGCCTGGTATCCCGAAAACCCTTTTTTTTTTGGTGGTGGTCGTGACCACATCTCCCAGAAAGCCCCGACCTAACCCGACAGCACGTCCTTGAGCTGCTTCGCGGCCTCCTTCTGCGCAAGCTTGAGGAGCTCCTTGTAGGCATCGGCGTAACTAGAGCCGTCGTCGTCCTCGTCGTCGTCGGCAGCGGCGGGGGCGGCGGCCTTTCCAGCCTTGGGCTCCTTGCCCTTCTCCTGGATGAAGACGACCGAGGTGGGTCGCTTGGTCTTCGCGGCGCTGCCGAGCTCGAGGCGCGACCTGACGAAGAGGTATGGGACGTTGTGCTCCTCGCAGTAGATGGGCAGGTGCATGATGACCTCGTCGGGCGAGATGTCGCCCGCGATGATGCAGATCCCGGGAACCTGGTCAGCGTTGGCTGGCGTCTTGATGGGCGTCTTGCGGAGCGCCTTGTTCACCTCCTTGACGCCGCGCTGCAAGGCGCCAGCTTTCCGGGCTGTTTATGAGGTGGTCACGGTTAGCGGTGGTCGTTCATATTGATAAGACATTGGGATTAAGTCTGGTACAAAGGCGGCGCGTGTGGAATAGATTAATCATGTCCCCTGGAACTTACCCTTCTTGATGGTCTTGTAAATCTTCTTGTGGCCCTTCGCATCTGCCAATGGCACGGCAAAGTACACCAATTGTGTCTTGACCTCGGGGTCCTTGATGTCTTCCACGTCGGAGCCGGGGTGGTCGTCGTCGTCGTCCCTTGCTGAGGCGGCGACATCTGCCTGCAGCTGGTTGTCGAGGGCCTCGGCGACCTTTGCCTTGAGCTTCTCCTTGTCTGCCTTCTTCTCCTTCTTGTCCTTCTTGGACTTGTGGACACCGTCGGATTCGCTGCGCTTCTTTTCCTTCTTGTCCTTTTTCGAGTCCTTGGACTTTATCTTGACACCCTCCTCGGTTGCCATTGCGGCGGCGGCTGGTGGTATTTTGTGGGAGAAAGGAGGTCGGCTGCAGCGGGTGCTAATATTCCAATGCTCTGGTCATGCAGGTAACAATATGCTTGTGTTGTAGGATGTTGGAATTGATTTGTCCTCGCCAGTCACAACATTCGACAATCTGCACTGGGAGCCCAGCATCTTGGCTGGAAATTTTCTTGACTCTTTTCTGACTAGCTCCCGAAAGTTGTTCCAGCCCGGCCGGTAAACTAAAGTGGAGCTCCGCTGCACGTCGAGCTGCTTGGGCCTTCCGAGGTTGCAGGGGCCCGCCATTGAAGTCGAGTCTCGAGTGGTTGACTGATGAGGCACTGGGGAACAAGTAGCGCTTAGCAATGTACGAAGGTCTTTGGCCATCCTCTGATTAGTACCCCGAATGTATGTATTTGCTGTTGTGATGCGAGCAAGGCTCGTCTCAAGGCACTCGGTGTGCTCGGCCTGTTGGAGAATGCTGCCCCTCGAGCACTAACAAGATGCGTTCTTGGTGGGGCCTTATTACAGTGTAAGTCGCTTATCTATCCACATCTCCATCAGACGACTCGATGCAAGGCTGCAACTGAACAAGCACACAATTCGTGCAACGCTCACTGTTGGTTTCCCGGCGGGCTAGGGACTACGGCGAGATCTGCAGGGCTGATGAGTAGCGAGCAATCTACTTGGGAATCTGAGGGAGCCTCTGGGTGGTGACCCTGGCATAAAACGCCCTGTTTCGAAACAGATATAGATGGAAAGATCCACAGACCCCACCCCTGTCCTAAGGAGCTTCGCCCTCCGCGTAATGCATGAACTGTGAAAGGGGCCGCTCTCCCTTCATTGCCGGAGTGGTGTTCTTCCCTTCCCCTGGGCAGAGACCATGTGAAGATTCAGGGAGGGACCAGCCCCAGGGATGCCTTTTGCAGCCACTCCGCATGGAGGCCGATACCATTGCTTCCCGAGGGTGGATTCAACTCCCCTATCATATCCCCGTGGTTCATGCTTCGATGGCCCGGCTGTGCACAGGGGGCTCAACTGTTCATCCCTTCTTAAGTGACTCAATGTGACATGTACAGAGTACTTGGTTTGCCTGTCTCTCCTTCTACTGACCCTGAGGCTCCCTTCTCATCGACGGCAGGCCTCTAGATAGGACTCATGGATTGAGGTCCCAGCAATCCACACTTTCGTTTACGTCTCCCATTCGTACTCTCATTTACCTCTTTTTTCTGACGTTCATTCTCGCAATGGCCGCAATCGCGTCCGAGTACCTGGCAGATGTGCTGGAGCGCGAGAAGTTCGCTGCAGCAATCTTCGGTGTCACCCTCGCCTTCACTGTCCTCTCGACAAATACCGTTGGCCTGCGGACCTGGATCCGATTTCGAAAGGGACAATTCAGCAACGATGACTATCTGATGTGTACGGCGCTGGTCGTCAACTTGATACATAACAGCATGGTGATGCACGGGACATTTGTTGGAATTGGATCGCCGGATTCAAAGCTCAACCCTGAGTTGGACGCCGAGGGCAGAAAGGTAGAGTGCTAGTCTCTGAAGTCGCGGCCAGACACATATGCTGAGGGTGTCATGGATCTTTAGTACCTCTTCCTCTGGCAGATATTCTATGCTATCAACCTGGTCTTCATCAAGACCAGCATCCTCACCACCTTGAAGGCAATCGCCAAGGGCCTACGATACACGTACGCCATCTGGGGTCTCATCGTGCTCGTCAGCTTGTTGAGCATCGCGGGCGTCATCACGCTGCTGGCCAAGTGTCGCCCAATCCAGTCAAACTGGACAGGCAATGGCACCTGCATCGACTCGGACGTTTTCGTTGCCCTCTCCAAGACCGCCTACGCATTCGACGTGCTGTCCGACCTAGCCATGGCTACCATCTCGACGCTACTTCTGTGGACTCCCCAGATGCGCTTCAGGTCAAAGGTCTTGACAGTGGCGGCGCTGGGCCTTGGTGTAGTGTGAGTTTTCCTGAATGGGTTTTCCTCAGCATCAACCCCGCCTGTCGGGCTGACAATCCAATTCTTCAAACAGAGCCTCCATGGCGTCCTTGATCCGCACAGTCTATGCCGATGCCTACAGTTCCGATGACAACTACCTATTCAACACGGGCAAAATCGTCCTCTGGACTGTCGTTGAGTGCGGCATAGGTATCATAGCTGGTTCACTGCCAATGTTGGGACTCTTCCGCGAGTCACGCAGGATTGAGAAGAAGTGGGAGGAGCTGGAATTGCAGAGCCAGGTCGATTTGACGAAGGTGGCACCGACCCATTCGAGGGCTGCCAGGGTGTGATGATCCGAGGAAACGACATATGAGGTGTTTCAGGTTGCTCTGCTCAGCCTTTTATTCTCGTCACGCTTGTAACTGCGGCCTTGATGGTTGCCAGATGATTTGAGTCTCCACGATAACGATTGACGATCCTGTAGGGGATATTGCTATATTCATTTCATTCTTAGACGCATACCAAAAGCTGTCTATTGTTGTGCTCCTGTAATCGTCGTGATCCCTCTTGTTACAAATCAATGAGGTCGACATCTCCCCACCAAGGTACTGCTTTCGTACAGTCAAATCGCGCTGCAAAAAGGGTCGGGAAAGGTTGATGAGGAGCTTATGTAATTTGCAGTGAAATAATACTACAGGGGCGGGAAAAGACTCCCCGATGGATGCGGTAGAAAGACATCACATGTAGAATTACCATACCACCACTACACCTTCAAAATTCATGACACATCTTAGCGGACTTCCTGTGGCTTAATCTCTTCCTAGGTATATATACACCTAATCACTTGCCGGGGGTGGGTGTCCCATAGGTCTAAAGGAGGTTGTCCTGTAGCAGGCTAGGGGAGACCTTGGGAGAAACCGTAGGCCCCGTGTCGGACACCCGAGTAGAGCTCCTAAACTATCACCCACCAACCGTATACCCAACTTGAACTGCATTGTCAACTACAAGCCGGAGATTCGGGTTCCTCCTTACAGGGTCAAGAGCTTCACGATGGACGGCGCACGTTCAAAAGACACCAAGGCCACCAGCAAGCGCCCTGACCTCAACTTGAAGTGCTCAATTATCCAAGCCAACTAATCACTTTGCTGGTTGGCCGTTCCGAAACACTAACTTATAATGATACGCGCCATTGGAAGAAACATATGAGGTCAATTTGAAATTAGTGGAGTGAATACAGATTCATCAGCCAAGATCATATTTCCACAGTCTTGGAGTTGTGGCAAGACGCCACGGGCACACACTTGATAGCCGATGCCATTGTGAGTGAACATCGTCGACCCAGCGCTCCCCAAACTCCGATGATGCCTTTAATTAACAACTAGTAGTCCAGTAGCAGACCTTCTTTCACTCAAAACAGTCATCACGGGCCTCAAGCTCCTTTAAGGCTCCTCTCGATTGGTGCTTAAGGCGCCTCCTGCAACGGACCCTTCGATATCGCGCGCGCCCAATGATCATGCTGGTAATTATCTGTGGAAGCTGACTGTATATCTGTGGCGGGACCCCGGCCTCCGTTTCGCGGCGTGGTATCTTTTCTTCTTCGCTGATATAGGAGCCACCCGAGTAGAGCGAGTGCGAGCACGGCTACAGCCGCTCCGACACCTATGCCAGCACTGATCCCAGCGTTGAGGGGCTCAGACGATGCTTTGTTGGTAGCAGCGGGAACAGGAACAGTGACTGTCGCTGTGGGATGCTGGCCAGTCGATGATATACCAGTAGACGACGGAGTACTAGAGGAGAGCTCCGGGGTCTACGCCTCAGGACCTTGGTGGTCAGAATGAATCCTCAGTGAAATATTTATGCGCGGAGTGTCCACTTCATGAGAGCATACTCACCAAAGTTGGTGTCGCAAAAATTATCCCAAGTGCAAAGAGGTGAACCGGTGGTCTGGTTGTCTGTGTCTCAATTCTCGTTGAGGTCGGGTCCGAAGCGGTCATGAACATGCGTGTCACAAGGATGGTGCCGCTGGAAGCGTGCGCCGACATGCATGGGAACAAGGACGCATGCAGGGCAGTTGCCATATCTGTGGCAGGCGGGCAGGTAAAATCGAATGCCGTAGGGCAGCAGGTGATGGCGACTGCCCGCAGGTGCGCCAGTGGATGCCCGGCAAGCCTCAGTGTAGCGAGGAGGACACTGTGAGCCTATGTATGTCATTGCAGAGTCCCACTCCGTCGGAAGGCACACTGTGGTTTGCGTCGGTCCGCCCACGACGAGCCTTCGATCACTCGGGACGCCATAGTCCCACTGCCAGAAGTCATCTGTTCTCATGCACTTGGCTTGTATTGAAGGAACCCAGTCCCCAGTCAGAACGGGCGCCTTTGTTGTCGACATTTTCCTTTTTGGAGGACTGATCACAGCTCTTTGTCACCGCACTTAGCTTTGGCTGAAGATTGGATAAAAACGAATGATGGGCGACAAAACGCTTGGAAGGCGGCTGGACATGCGGCCAGTGTTCTGTGTCACCAGGATTCTGCGGCCACATAAGAGGAACCCATTGGCACTTGGACTTGGCTAAACGAGTCTCAGACCAATCGTATATGGTCGTTGAATTAGGTCACCTGCATGCTTGCCGTCTTTGCATGAGATAGGCTTGTCTTCAACACTGACTGGTGAGATGACAAAAGCCGCTCCTAGCTCGCCCTCACAGGAAGAGACTTCCGAGCTGCAATTTCCTTTTAGTCCTGTCTGCGCTATATTCATTGGGGGACGCGAGCTGTCAAGGAGGACGAAGAGCCGTAAAATAAGACTCGGTCTGCGATGGCTTTTCGCCAGATCTATGGATACAGCTTGAGAGATGCAGGCGTAAATAAGCGTCAGGAAACTTCGAGCAGACGTACAGCCGCTCAATTAATCTAAGCAGAGAGATTATATGGAAGTGGACTGAGACCTGCAAGCAGGAGAGAAGGGAATGCGAAAGAAAATTATACTGTATGTGTTAAGAAAGTCAACATATGCGGCTCGGCCTAACCAGCTTGATTCGCACCAGGCTGCAGCAAATATTGATGATTTATACAAACCTTGGAAGGCCAAACTCTTTTGGTCTCCAGGTGCTCTCCAATTCCTCATCGGCCCCGTGCTTGGCACATTGATACACTAAGATAGACGATCAGGGTTAATTATGATGTGTAATATTGGTTCCTGTGCCTTGAGGCTTCTATTCCACATAAATTCCATGCTAGGTCACTTGCATTATGAGAACACTCGAAGAATGGCTAAATCTGTACTGCAAGGGGAGGCGCGACTGCTAGTCACACGCCCTGCCCGCCCGGCCAAAAGACCAGAATAACCAATCCGAAGGAAAGGCATTCCTTAGCAGTACATAAGTGCCGTACCGTCACTCATACCACTGGCTCTCTGAAAGAAATAAGGGATAAATTCTCTTATCTATCAACCTATGGAAGGAGGGAAGGAGAGGTCTTATTTATTCCTATATTTGTTAGCCTCTAAATCCACACCAGATATCTATAGAAATTAAGAGAATTAACAATATTTATATAAAAGGGCTATTAAGGTATTAGCCTACTAATAGAGGAAGAACTATTAAAAATAGTATATTTTTATAGCCCTTTAGAAGCTAGTTATTAAATATAAGTTATTAGTTAGCTTCTTAGTATAAAAATAGGGGATTTATAAGCCCTAAAATACATTATTTATATAGAAAAAAACTTTATTATAAAGTAAAATCTATAGTTTATATAAAAATAAGGTATTTTTACTAAAAAAACCTTTTTAAAAAGGAAAAGACTTAGTATTTATAAGGTTTATTAAGTATAGACTTTTATTATTAAGTTAGTTATATAGTAGCTTAGCCTATTAGTAAAGTAAAAAACTAAAAAATTAAGTATTTTTATAACTTAAACTTAAAGCTTTTAATATATAATTATTATTTTTTATAGGTTATAATTATTTTATATAGTATTTATATATTATTATATTTATTCTTATAAATAGATATATTTTTATATAATTTAAGCTTATATTATAAACTAATATACTATATATACTATAAATTTATATTATATATATATTTTAAACCCTTTATAAGGGTAAATTAGTATAAAATATATATATAATAGCTAGTATATAGTATATATTATAATATATAGTATATATATAAAGACTATATAAATAGTCTCTAAATTCCTATATTTTTTATATAATATTATAGCCTTTTAATATATATTTTTATAAAACTTCTATATATTATTAAATTTAGAAAAATTTCTACTTTTTAATAGAATTATTTAATAATTAAAAACCTCTTATTTTATAGGGTAATTTATAGTATTTAAGGAGAAAATAATTTATTTTTAAAGAGAAAAACTAAGTTTTTATTTAATAAACTTATTTTTATTATTTTTAAATAAAATCTTCTCTTTATTTAAGTATATATAGTAGATATTTCTAGATAATATTATATTTTTATTATATTTCTAATATATAATACTCTTTATTTATTTAAGAATATTTTTATTTAATTATTTTTATATAAATTATACCTTTTTTTAGCTAACTTAAACTCTTACTATATAATAAGTTTTATTAACTAATCTATAAAGTTATCTTTAAAATTTATTTTAATAATTATTACTAGATTTTCTTTTATTATATATCTATTAAAGTAATATATAATATCTATATACTTTATATATTTATAAAATATTTAATTCTTAGTTAATTTTAAAGTAGTATTATTATCTTTATATATTTTAAATATAAGAATATTATAGCTTATTTTCTAACTATTATTAAAATATTTTAATAAATTATAGAGATAAATTCCTTTTTTAATAGCTTTTTTTAAAGCTATATATTTAGCTTTATAAGTATTTAGAGTAAGTATTTTTTACTATTATAAAGACTAACTTATAGGGTTAATAATACTTTTATTTTCTATAAATAAGGAAAATATATAGCTAGAAATAGACCTTCTATTATTTATATTATTACTTTAGTTAAAGTTATAATACTTTATTATATATAAAGTATTTTCTCCTAAATAATTAAACTTTTTATATATATTAGAGAATTTTAATAAATATCCCTATAGCTTATTTAATTCTTTAAAGTATTTAAAGTTAGGATTAAATATATATTAAGTTAATTTAAATACTAAAAAGTATATATTTAATCTAGTTTTTAAACTAGTATATAAAAGTAACTTTATTTACTATTAAAAGGACTCTATTTCCTTTTTAAAGGCTTAATTTTTATTTCTTTCTAATACTCTTTTAAAAGTATAAAGTATTAATTTAAGCTTAATTTTTATATTATTTACTATATTATTATATAAGATTTTAAATTTCTTTAAAATTCTTATAGTATATTTATTTTAATTTATAATTATAGTTTTATTATTTTTATTTATATTTATATTATTTCCTAAAAAACTATCTAGCTTTCTTTAAAAATTAAATTTTATATTTTTAAAAACTAGATATATTATATTATTTATATTTAAAACTATTATATTATTTATATAGTAAATAAATATTATTTATAAAGTTTTCTTTATAAATATACTTTTATTATAAAAGTATATTTTAAATTTAACTTTATTTAATATATTAGTTAGATATTTATACTATAATAATAAAGCTTATTTAAAATTATATATAGCTTTTTTAAGTAAAGTTACTTTATTTTTATATTCCTAATTATTATATACTAAATTAAGTAATTTTATATATATTTTATAGTTTATATTAGAGTATAAAAAAGTATTTTTAATATTATAGCTTTATATAAACTACTTATTATTTATTACTATTATTAGTAGTATATTATATATTTTTAGCTTATAAATAGTAGAAAAAGTATTTAAAAAATCTATTTTAAAATATTACTTATAGTTATATATAACCTATTTAGCTTTATATTAAATAGTTTTTTTTTATTTTTTATTTAAAAGTTTTTAATAATAGTAGAGTTATTTAGATATTTTTTTTCTTTAGTACCTACTTTCCTAATAAGGTAATTTTATCTTTAAGTAAAGAAGTTATTATATATAAATTTTACTTTTTAAAGCTATTTTTCTTATTTTTTATAAAGCTTATCTATAGTAATTTTTTAGGAGATTTTAGTATTTCTTATATATTTAAAGGTTTAGCTATAGTAATAGCTATTATAATAATAGAAGACTTTTTAAAAGTATTTAATATAGTATTTATATAAGTATCTCTAGTAGAATATATCTTTTTAAACCCTTTTACTATTATTTTATCTTCTATAGGTATTTCTTTTTAAATAGAAATATTAAGTATATTATTATTATTATTATTATTATTATTATTATTATTATTATTATTATTATTATTATTATTATTATTATTATTATTATTATTATTATTATAATTTATAAGTACTTCTTCCTCTATAGGATCCCTAGAATCTTTATTATTATTATCTTTATTAAATTTATTAAAAAAGTTTCCTTTTAAAATTTATATATCTTATATTAAAATAGGTTTATTATTATTAGGGTCCTATACTTTATATATAGTAGTTTTAAGTATATAACCTATTAAGAAGCCTTATTTATTTTTAGTTTTTAATTTAGTTTTATATTTATTATTATTATAATATACTATAGAACCCTATATTTTTATAATAGAGATATTAAGTAATTTATTAGTCTTTAGCTTATAAGGGCTTTTATACTTTAATAAGGTATATAGTGTTATATTATATAAGTATATCATAGTTTTAAAAGCTTCTCCTTATAATATATAAGGTAAATTAAAGGCTATTATTAAGCTTTAAACTTTATTTATTATAGTAAGATCTAATCTTTCTATTACCTTATTAAACTCTTTTATATATATAAGGGTAGTATAGTAATATATACTATACTTTCTTAGTATTATTTTAAATCTTTTATTAATATATTTAGTTCTATTATTAAAAAAGAACTCTTTTATATACTTATTACTATTATTTTCTTTCTTATTTTTAAAGTCTTTAAAGGCTTTTAAAGCTTTATCTTTATTTTTTAATAAATATCTATATAGGTATCTAGTTTTATTATTAACGAATAAAATATAGTATTTATATTTATTATATATAGGTAAAAGTAAACTATTTATATTACTATATACTCTTTTAAAAAATTTATATTCTTTATTATTAAAACTTTTTTTATTATATTTAGTTATATATTTAGTTTTTAAATAAATATAGTATCTAAAGCTTTTAAAAGTATTTATAAGTATATTAATTTTATTTTATTATTTTTTAGAATCTTTATAAATAAGATTAAGCTTATATACTTTAAATAATAATATTATTAGTATATATTATTTAAGATAGTTATATTATTCTCCTTTATAATAAAAGAATTTATTTATTTTTTATTATTTAATATTCATATCTTTATATAATATAAGCTATTTTTTATATATCTTATAGCTATTAACTTATTTATTTTTATAAAGTATAATTAAATAATATTTCTTTCTAATTCTACTTATATAATATATCTTATAGTATAATAGCTTAATATATTTAAGCTTAATAAAGGTATATAATAGGTATTTAAAACTTTAAATTTATAATTATTAAAGAATAATATATTACTTTCTCTAATATATTTAATATATAAAACGCTTACTTTACTTTATTTTACTATTTTATTTATAGAATTTAATATTTTAAATAGTTTTTTATTATAAAGATTAATAATATTTACTCTACTATTTATAATAAATTTAATAAAAGTTATTTTACTTTTTATATAGTCTTTATTTTCTATATTAGTTATTATATATATATAAGGTATAAAAGGTATATTTACCTTTTCTTTAAAACTTAATAGGTTAACTTTTTCTAAATCCTTAGTTATTCTACTTATATTTAAGTTTTCTATAAAAGATATATTAGGATTTTATATAGTAGTAATTATTTCTAATTTTTTAGAATTTCTCTCTAATTTTAATTCCTTATCTTCTAATTTATTAGAATTTTATCTTCCTTCCTCTTTAAGTTTAGCTACTAATAAAAGTAGTTTATCTATTTTTCTCTCTTAATTTAACTTACTAAAATTTAGCTTATATATATAAGAATTTTCTCTCTTATTTTTCTCTACTTTCTAAAACTTTAAAGCTTTATTAAAGTTAAGAAAATAGTAATTTTCTCTTATATAATCTTTTAAATAATAGTAAGAGTATTTTTTAAACTTTAAAAAGTATTTTTATTTTTATTTTCTTTTAAATAATAAGGCTTTTACTAAAAGCTTTCCTTTTCTTTTAAATTTATTTATTAAATTAATAAATAGAGTATTTACTATATAACTATTAAAATCTTTCTTTAAGTTTTATATAATATTTTATATAAATCCTTTATAATTTTTATTTAAAGAATTTAATACTTAGGTAATAATTACTTATTTAAAAAGTTTTATATTATTTATTTTAAAGTCTTTAGTTAACTATTTAACTTTATATAAATATTCTTTTATAATATTAAAGTTTTCTAAAAAAGTATATTAAAGTTATTTTAAAATAAAATATTTTATAGTAAAACTACTAAATTTATATAAGTTTTTTAAAATATTCTAAAACTTTAAAGTTAAAATTTTATATTATATATATATAAAGAGCCCTTCTTTATATATTAAGTATATTAAAGTATTAGTTTTATAATCTTTTATTAAAAGAAGATTATTTAAATCTCTATTATTTCTAGTTAGCTCTTTTTTTATAAAATAAGTTATAGCTTTTATACTTTAAAAAAGGTAATTCTTTATTTTAAAAAGTTAAAGAATATTAAAGTTATTATAAAAAGCTATAGTAATTTTTATAAGAATCTTTAAAGTATAAAAACTTTTAATTTTAAAAGAAAAAGCTTATATATTAAGCTAAAAACCCTTATATAAAGTATTTAAACTAATCTTTTTTAATTAAACTTTATATAATCTTTAACTCTTTTTATATTTTTTCTAAATAAAGTATTTTTCTTAGCTTATTTTTAAAAATAAAAGTATTTCTAATAGTTTTTAACTATTCTCTTTAATAAAGTAAAAATAATAAGGTTAAACTTTTTATATAAAGATAAATTTATCTTTAATTTATTTTTAATATATTTATAATAAAGCTTTCTATAATAGTAGTAGTTAAATATTCCTTTAAAGATTTTTTCTTTAACTTTTTCTTTTATTATATCTTTATATTTAATAAACTTATTAATAAAGAATATAAAAGCTTCTTAAATTATTTTATTAATATACTTTAAAACTATAATAAAGTACTTTAGAAGGTTTAGTATATTATTAAGTAGGATAGAGAATTCTTATAGTATATAGGAAAATCGAGTAAAATTTAAAGATTTAAAAGGTATTTTTATTAGAATTTTCAGTTAAGGATTTATATAGAAAGAATTTAAAGATTAATAAAGAATAGGTAGATTTCTTATTAAAGGAAAGGAATTTAAAGGTTTTTTAAGGAAATTTATATAAATTAAAGAGTATAGTATTAAAGTTAAAAGTTAAAGTAGTTAAAGCTTATATAATTAAAGTTTATTTAATAAAATAGTTTAAATAGTATTAGTTATATATAGGTAGATTATATATTAGTTAAATAATTAAAGAGTATTTAAAGTTAATAATAGTATAAATAGGTAAGTATAGTTAAAGGTAGTTATTAACTTTATTTTAAAAAAGTAAGATAAATATATTTTAAATAGAAAAGTAGTTAAAAAAACTTAGTTTAATTAAGTATAGCTTTTATTTACTTATTTTAAAAAGGAAAGTAGCTTTAATTAACTATAGTTAAAGGTTATACTAAAAGGAGGTTATATATAGTTATATAATTAGTTAGCTAAGGAATATTATACTTTAATTAGTTAAGTAATTAGATCTTATAATTTAAAAGAAATAAGGGATAAATTCTTTTATTTATTAACCTATAGAAGGAGGGAAGGAGAGGTCTTATTTATTCCTATATTTATTAGCCTTTAAATTTATACTAGATATCTATAGAAATTAAAAGAATTAATAATGTTTATATAAAAGGGTTATTAAGGTATTAGCCTATTAATAGAAGAAGAACTATTAGAAATAGCGTATTTTTACACTTTTAAATTACACTACTTACGTTTATAAAGTATCTATATTATTATAAGTTACACTATAGAGAGTATAGATATACTTACTTACCTTTTTATTTATTTAGCCCCTTTATATAGTGAATTCCTAACTAGATTTAATAAGCCTCCTAGACTATTACTCCTAGTAAGACGGTTACCTATAGTGCTACGTAGACGCCCTAGCTAAAAGACTATAATTTAAAGACTACCTTAGTCTTTAAATCTAGTACTTATAAGCCTATACTATTATACTTAATATCTAGTTCCGTTTCTATTCTATATATAGCTATAGCTATACACAGCACCTTTATATAGTTATAAATATTTAAAACCTAGTATTTAAAAAAATATATATATTACTAATAATAATAGTTAAATATAATAAATAGGTATATAGCTTTAGCTTTATAATATATAAATAAAGTTAAAGAGAACTACTTTTAATAATATTATTAACTAAAGTAATAATAAAATAATTATATAATAAAGTAAGAATAGTATTTTAAAATAATCTTTATATAAACTTATAATTTTATAAAAAAAGATTTAATTAAAAACTTATTCTTCTATTATTAATATATATATATATATATAAAATAATCTTATTAGTATAGGTTTTATATATATATAAATATTATAGTTATATTATTTAATTAGTATATTAAAAGGAAGAGCTTATACTTAGAAAGTAGAAGGCTAGACTTTTACTATATACTTATAAATTAATTATATAACTCTATAAGTAATTATATTATACTTACCTCTATTCCTATACTAATAGTTTTTTATTAAATAATAAATAAGCTTTAAAAAGTTATTTTCTTTAAAGTTAAATTAAACTTAAACTCTTATTATCTTTTAATTTAATATAATATACTAACTTAATTAGCTATAATACTATAAAATAAAGGTATATATTAAAGTAAGAATTATTATTAATACCTACTAGTATAGTCTATATATAGGTTAATCCTTTTTATTTAAAGTAAATTTTATTAAATATTAAATAATATATTCTATATTTAATTAACTTTTTATTAATTTATTTAACTTTTTACTAATTTATATTTCCTTTATATAAAGTTTATAAAAAATATAATACTTATATTTT
>JUJX01000041.1:0-127843 GCA_000800745.1 Diaporthe longicolla
TTTTAGAGAAATTTAAAATCTTATATAATAATATAGTAAATAATATAAAAATTAAGCTTAAATTAATACCTTATACTCCTAAAAGAGTATTAGAAAGGAATAAAAATTAAGCCTCTAAGGAGAAAATAGAGTCCTTTTAATAATAAATAAGGTTACTATTATATATTAGTTTAAAGACTAGGTTAGATATATACTTTTTAGTATCTAAATTAGCTAGATATATATTTAATCCTAGCCCTAAATACTTTAAAGAGTTAAATAAGCTATAGGGTTATTTATTAAAATTCCCTAATATATATAAAAAATTTAATTATTTAGGAGAAAATACTTTATATATAATAGAGTATTATAACTCTAGCTAAAGTAATAATATAAATAATAAAAAGTCTACTTCTAATTATATATTTTCCTTATCTATAGAAAATAAGGGTATTTTTAACCCTATAAGTTAGTCTTTATAATAGTAAAAAATACCTACTTTAAATACTTATAAGTCTAAATATATAGCTTTAAAAGAAGCTATTAAAGAAAGAATTTACCTCTATAATTTATTAAAATATTTTAATAATAGCTTAAAAATAAGCTATAATATTCCTATACTTAAAATATATAAGGATAATAATATTACCTTAGAATTAACTAAGAATTAAATGTTTTATAAGTATATAAAGTATATAGATATTATATATTACTTTAATAAGTATATAGTAAAAGAAAATCTAGTAAAAATTACTAGAATAAATTCTAAAGATAACCTTATAGACTAGTTAATAAAGCCTATTTTATAGTAAGAGTTTAAGTTAGCTAAAGAAAGGTATAATTTATATAAAAATAATTAAATATAAATATTCCTAAATAAATAAAAGGTACTATATACTAGGAATATAATAAAAATATAATATTATCTAAAAATATCTACTATATATACCTTAATAAAGAGAAGATTTTATTTAAAAATAATAAAAATAAGCTTATTAAATAAAAACTTAGTTTTTCTCTTTAGAAATAAATTATTTTCTACTTAAATATTATAAATTTCTCTATATAATAAGAGGTTTTTAACTATTAAATAAAACTATTAAAAAGTAGAAATTTTTCTAAATTTAATAATATAAAGAAGTCTTATATAAATATATACTAAAGGGCTATAATATTATATAAAAAGTATTAGAATCTAGAAACTACTTATATAGTCCCTATATATATACTATATATTATAATATATACTATATACTAGCTACTATATATATACTTTATACTAATTAGCTCTTATAAAGGGTTTAAAATATATATATAATATAAATTTATAGTATATATAGTATAGTAGTCTATAATATAAGCTTAAATTATATAAAAATATACTTATTTATAAGAATAAATATAATAATATATAAATACTATATAAAATAATTATAACCTATAAAAAATAATAATTATATATTAAAGGCTTTAAGTTTAAGTTATAAAAATACTTAATTTTTTAGTTTTTTACTCTACTAATAAGTAGGGCTACTATATAGCTAACTTAATAATAAAGGCCTATACTTAATAAACCTTATAAATACTAAGTTTTTTCCTTTTTAAGAGGGTTTTCTTAGTAAAAATACCTTATTTTTATATAAACTATAGGTTTTCCTTTATAATAAGGTTTTTTCCTATATAAATAATATATTTAAAGGCTTATAAATCCTTTATTTTTATATTAAGAAGTTAATTAATAACTTATATTTAATAACTAGCTTCTAGGGGGCTATAAAAATATACTATTTCTAACAGTTCTTCCTCTATTAGTAGGCTAACACCTTGATGGCCCTTTTATATAAACATTGTTAATTCTCTCGATTTCTATGGATGTCTGGTGTGGATTTGGAGGCTGACGAATGTAGGAATAAATAAGACCTCTCCTTCCCTCCTTCCGTAGGTCGATAGTTGAGAGAATCTATCCCTTATTTCTTTCATCCTCACCGTAAGTTATACTCGAATGACACCAGGTAACATCTTACAAGAATGATTGGCTGATTTCGAAATCGTGGCACAGTATCTCTTGTCCCAAATCGCATATAATCTTTATTTTCACCCCCTGGCCAACATCCCAGGCCCCCGCGCGTGGTCAATGTCAAGATTGCCCTTCATCAGGGCTCTTCTGAGAGGCACAATCGTGCACGACTTCGAAAGGTTGCACAGCATCTACGGCCCAGTATTACGCGTAGCACCGAACGAAGTGACCTTCGCAGACGAGGCAGCCTGGGCCGATATCTTTCAGACGCGAACGGACACTGAGCAGTTTCTAAAGGATCCTCTGTGGTGGGGTCGACAACCCGGTCTGCCCAACTCCCTGCTCAGTGCCATAGACCCGGAGGAGCACGCTACTATGCGCAAGCTCTTTGTCCCCGCTTTCACACCTCGCGCATTACGGGCACAAGAACCGATCATCCACCAATATGTCAACCTCCTCGTCGAGAGGCTGCAAGAGCTTGTGGCTGCGGCTGAAGGGAAACATGGGACAGCTGCTGATATCGACATGGTACCATGGTTCCACTTCACTACATTCGACATTTTTGGAGACCTAGGCTTCGGCGAATCTTTCAACTGCCTGCAAAGCTCCAGGTTTCGTCCTTGGATCGCTCTCTTGTTCAACAGTGTCAAGGCGGCTTCATTCGTCGCCGCAGTGCGCTATTATCCTTGGATACAATCTTTGCTATTCAAATGCATACCCAAGTCACTGAGAAAGATGCAAGAAGATCATTACCAACAAATCGTGGAGAAAGTTAACCGCCGCCTGAACTGGGAGCTGGAACGGCCTGATATCATGTCCCATGTCATCGACGAGAGAAAGGGAGGCCCCTCGCTACCGATTGGTGTTATTCATGTGACGTTCATGATTTTGACGACAGCTGGGAGCGAGACGACCGCCACTGTTTTGAGTGGAGCCATGAACTATCTCGTGAGCAACTCAGAAAAGCTCAAGCTCTTGGAGAAAGAGATCAGGGGCAAATTTCAGTCCGAGGCAGAGATCTCACTGGACTCTCTGCGCCAGCTCGCATATCTGAATGCTGTCCTCAGCGAAGCATTGAGATTATGCCCGCCTGTACCCTGGATGCTTCCAAGGCGAGTGCCCGCTTCTGGTGGTCAGGTGGCAGGCGTATGGCTACCGGGAGGAGTAAGTACAAGACAACTCATGCATCAAGCATATCAAGCTGACCCCTTGTCAAGACTCCTGTTTCCATCCAGGCGTACACTATGAATCGCCGCCAATCCTATTTCCACCTGCCAACGACGTTCTTGCCGGAACGGTGGCTCCCAGAAGCTACGACGAACTCGAAGTCTGAATTTTTCAAAGACCACCGGCATGCTGTGCAGCCATTTAGCACTGGCCCAAGAACTTGTCTGGGTCAGCATCTCGCCTGGGCAGAAATGCGTCTCATTTTGGCAAAACTGGTCTGGAACTTTGATTTTGCTGCTGTGCCAGATCGGGAGATAAGATGGGAGGACTTGAGGACCTTTTTGCTTGTTGAGAAGAAGCCGCTTTTGGCAAGGGTGTCTCGCAGACAGTAGGTTGTGGGATCTCGCATCAACCTCACCCGTCTCTAAGATGAGTCTTCAGAATTGTAATGACGTTTCATCATGGAGGTTCTCTACGGCTAGGGCTAGACTCATCTCGGCCATGCGGCCAACCAATGGAGCCGTGGGTGCAGCATGAACGTTTTAGGTAGAGGTGCGAATGAACGAATACCTGAGATGTTACAAGTGCATCCAATCATATTTGTCTATCATGGTGCTCCGCTTGAGCCAACATGCGGAGTTGGTTGCATTCTGTTGGTCTCTTTGCATTGGGAAAGTCTTGGCAATGATGAAGAGGAGTGCCGAGGATCGACTTCCAAGTGCTTCACTTGCGATGCGTTCTCCCCCGAAATCACATATCCGATTTTCCAACGTTTCCTTTGATTCAAAGTCTCGTCAGGTCACTCCTCTCTAGACTGCCTTGGTCATTATGGGCGCTCAATGGTCACAATTCTTCCCAGGACGTCCGACCTTCACCGAGGACAATGTGGAGCCACAAGACGGAAAGGTTTTCCTCGTGACGGGCCCAACATCAGGCATCGGTCTCGAATTAGTGAAGCTACTCTACAGTCGAAATGGAAAGGTCTATCTTGCAGGCAGAGCATCGGACCAGGGAAAGACGGTAATGGACGAAATTCGCGCATCTCACCCCACTGCGAACGGCAGCCTTCACTTCCTACCTCTCAATCTGGATGATTTGGCTAGCATCAAGATGTCTGCTAGTGAATTCCAGGCCAAGGAGTCAAAGTTGCACGTTCTGTGGAACAATGCAGGCGTATCTCAACCGCCTGCGGGCAGCGTTAGAAAACAGGGCATTGAGTTGCAACTAGCGACAAACTGTCTCGGGCCCTTCCTGTTGACTCAACTACTCATGCCACAACTCCAAGCTGCTGCGGCGGATGAAGCTGCGAATCGAGGATCCGTGCGAGTGGTGTGGACCGCTAGCCAGATCGTTGAGCTCTCCGCGCCATAGGATGGCATCATCATGTCGGAGCTCACCACCCCGCCCAAGGATCGCACCAGGAATTATGTGAACTCGAAGACGGGAAATCTATTCTTATCGACGGAATTTGCTCGAAGGTTTGGGCAGTCGCACGGTATAGTGAGCGTGGCGCACAACCCAGGAGCGGCTTCCACGAATCTCTTCCGCCACACGCCTCTACTCAAGTATCTCGCGTGGCCTCTCCTTCACGAGGCAAAGTGGGCAGGTTACACAGCACTGTTCTCTGGGCTTTCTACCGATATTGGGTTGGAGCAGAACGGGTGTTATGTGGTGCCGTGGGGAAGAGTTGCAAAGCAGATTAGGAAAGACTTGGCGGATGCGACAAAGTCCGAAGAGGACGGGGGGACTGGGAAGGCGGCCACATTTTGGGACTTCTGCTTTGAGAGGACTGTTGACTATGCGTGAGTCTTTGGCTGGGAGATAGCAGTGTCACAATGTTTAATCTTTGCCTCTCACTGCGAAGCGATTAGTACAGATGGGTTTCCACCGCTTCAAGGACATATCTATGGGGGATGAATATGATTTCGTTCTCAACACTCGTAATGCCTCACCGTAGGTGGACGGTTCATCATGACCATCGTTCAAATGTTTAAATGAGCATTCCCTACCGCCAAGTGAACCTGGCTTGGGTGGGTTGCATTACTGTGGTAGACACCCACGCTGTCTTCAAGGATCATGCCTGTACTGAGTAGACGCTGCTAACATTTGAGCGCGTTTTCATCCTGAAGGATTTGGTGCCCGCTTTCTAGGCTTTGGTGGAGTCAAAACAACGCACTAAGCCTCCAGTAGGTCGATAGTTGAAATCCTGGCAGGATCTGACGCGCATCTTGGCGCAAGATTGGCATCTTATCACGATCGCTTCCGGCTTACTGCATCAACCACGGCAGGTACCGTGTCCTCAAGACCGAAACAATGGCGGTAGGCTCGGTTTAGTTCCGACAGCATGGGCTCTGGCCTCTCGCATTGGTCTCAAACACCACTATGAATCAAGAAATCTTTGCTATACATAGTGTAGGTCCAATGCTCCCTGGAAATTCGAAGGTTTTGTTTGTCTGATGTTGGAAATAGCACCCTCGCAGCAGTCCAGTCTGAACGTCTCATTAGCAGCCCTTGTCGAGCCGTGACCAGCGCACACATTTTTCCAATTTATTGAGCAGTTCGTCCAATTCTTTGATGCGCCCTTAGCGTGAAATAAACTATTTTATTTTTTGTACGTACCTAGATACGCGTCTCACGTTCGTGTTTGCACGTCTCCAAAACCTTGAAGTGGCCATGTCCCTGCACCGAACAGATAAACATTCCTTGGTGCCTAATAACGGTGATAACGCGCGGGATTGCAGATCATACGGGAGCAGGACCCCCAGGCAATGGGCAGCCCGGGCGCTGGGTTGCATCATTTCCTAACCGCGTTTGTGCTATGATCCCAGCCGTCCTTCCCGAGCTTGGAAAAGCTGCCGTCTATTTCTGGCAACCGCCGGACCTCTGGCTATCCCACGGAGACCGCCGCTCAGCTCCATGGCGATCTCCACTCCGCAGCTGCTTGACAGGCTAACTCTGTAAATAACCTAGGCCGACTTGACCAAACCTTCCGTTTGATCCTCTTGGTCTATGTGCCCATAGATGTAGTTAATCGTGGTCGATCCACCTCCACGCTCCGCCGAGCGCCACAAGCACATGCAAGACTCGTAACAGGTTTCGACGGCTCCAGACAAGGTAGCCAGCCCTCCTAGACCAGCATTTGGATCCATTTGACCCGAGGACCTACGTTCCCGTTCCTGAAGCACGCCGTCTAGGATATGAGGATTACCATAATACTCAGAGTCCTCGTCTAGCCTGGTCTCACGTGGCCACCTCCCCATGACTTGAGACCACTGTGATCCAAGAGACCCCTACCAAACGTTGTCTAACCTATCCTATCTTGTGCTATCCAAGTGCGCACACCCTGGCCGTCCTTGGCCCTAACAGGAAGCAGCCTTCAGGATGTGGATGTGCGGCTTGGCCTCTGAAGCCATCGTGGCCTCGGGCGAGACTAGGACTTGCTTAGGGTGTTCCTTGGCCGCCGTGTATTCCTGAACATAGAAACTCTTACTAGACAACCAGCCGCCTCTTCACGGCAGCGAGGATTCGAAACGCGATCCGCGAGAGGCTGTGGTCTGAAAGGAATGAGGCCTGTCTGACTGACGGCCATGCCCTCCTCTCACGCGACCTTTGACGGCGGCAGTGGATATTGTGCTCAGAGAAACTCGTCAAGCCTCGTAGCAAAATCTTTGATAGATTCGTATATAAAATGACAGGTAGATCTTGTCAACAACATTTTCTTTTCAGTCCTCATCATCGCATTCCATTCAGTTCTATCATTCCAATCAAGCTCAACCCCTAACAGTCTTGCCGGTCAAGCCCAATTTCTTCCCACGCTTCAAACAAATACCTTCCCTCATCAATCAACCGCAAAAATGGTCTTCCGCTACAAGTGCTGCTCTTCCTGCGCCCCCACCGTCCGCTACTACCTGCAGCAGGCATGGGGCAACTACGTGTTTGAGGAGAGCTATGGTTCAAGCACTATCTTCGAGATCAACATGCGCGGTAAGTGTGACTCGGAAAATATCACGAACACCGGAGTGGATGTCAACGAAAGAGAAGGCAGCCACTACGCTAAAAAGAATATCGAAAGACTAAACTGATAATTTTAATACATATAGACCCGGGCACTGCTGACGAGGGCTCCCTCCTGCGCACGTGCTTCAAAGCCGCGAAGACTTCCGTCGCGCCGCACGGCATTCTTCGCCTGAGCCGTTCCTCTACGCCTGGTAACTACAGGTGCAGAAACGCCTAAGCTTGTTCCACATAGTTCCGTTCGTTTTGGTTGGAGTCGATTCCCCTTTAGGTTATTACTGTAGCCAGAGGGGAAACATGCGCTTATTGCTTTTGGATGAGCAAGTCCCAGCTGGTTTGGACTGCTTTGCGGGTGTTATGGGTATAGCAAGATCCCGCGGGCGGGATCTGATATGGTTATAGAGAAACAGTCCTTTTATCCGGTGACCATAGAATCGGGCAACCTCACACTCGCTCAATATAAATCCTTGTTGCGACCATATCGTTCCTTTTTCGATGCCAACGTGATACGTCGCCTATAGCAGGTGTCCACACAGACAAGAAACTACCACAGATTGCTCTTGACATCCGGGATCCAGACAGTAGCTTAAGGTTGTGTAGTCGAGGTTTACGAACGGTGCGACCGGACGAGAGACCTACGCATAGCTCATGGTGTGAAAGGCGTATGTAACTTTCTGTTAAGCAGTAATATGTGCCCGGTGCGAGTGCATGAAGGAAATTCCATTGCCAAATTCGCTTCGCTATAACCGTTTACAATCTACCGAGGCACCTGGATTTCATTCAACTTGAGCCGGCAGAAATCATCGAGACCTGCTGAACTATCCGCCATACGGTCACTTAGCCATCAGTGCGTTCTTTTCTTCATCCTTGACGGGGGCTGGTTTCCTCAACAGCCTCCTCGAACTGCGATACCTGCGCCTCTCGTCCTCGTCCTCGGTCCTCTCCCCGTCTCCAAACACCGGCTTGAAGACCCTATCATACCCCAGCCAGACCACATGGAAGAAAGTCTCCATAAATAGGCCAAGCCACAGCGGAATCTTGCCCCTGTCATCAGCTAGCCGTTTGCTCACTTCAAGGAACAGTGCCACGAGAGGCATGGCCAGGGTAAGAAACAGGAATCGTCCTATAGTTTGCCGCCGCGACGTGATCGTGTACGGCTGCAGTTCCGCCAGCCACTCCTGGTACTCGTCGGGTAGCCCGTGCTCAGCCGCGCCGTCCATGATGAGCTGCAAGTACCGCGGGGAAGGCTGCGCGTATTCCGGGTCGGGCCTGATGGGCCTGAGTAGCATGTCCTGCCACCACTTCTTGAGCCTGTCCAGCGGGCCTTTCTTGTCCCCGTCCCCATCATCCCCATCATCGCCGTCTCCGAGTCTCCTCGCGCCCTTCTTTTTCTCGTTGCCGTCGTCCCCATCACCGTCATCCGGCTTCTTCGGGATCCGCGGCGCGAAGAGTGTATGGGCGAAGAAGGGCTTCGGAAGCTCCGGGATGGGCGGGTCTTCTGGGATTCCGACCTTGTTCGGTATGGCGATGCACGGCACTAGGATATCTTGATATGCAGACCCGCCACCTTCGGTCTTGATTATTATCGCGTAGTCCTCGGGTGTGACCTCGTAGACCACACCGATAAGCCCTTTGTCCCACTCCGGATCGCCGTATGCATTTCGACTAACGCCTTGACGCCCTCCATTAAGGATCGGAGACGACACGTCGTCCTTGTTCGAAACACCCCTCACGTCCTCGGACTTTGGAGGAAACGTGTACGGCGGTGGATGAGGGAGGTCAGGCACCTTCCCCGGCGGGTCTGGGATCGGCGGGTGCTTCGGTATCTTCCTCACAGCAGTGTTCGCGAAGCATGGCTCCTTGTAAGGGATACCAGGGAGGTCAAACGTCAGTCGTAGAGACGGCGCAGAGACGTTGACAGTGGAGACGGGCCGGATGCCGCGCTGGCCGAGGAACGTCTGGGCGCAGAGGTTCGAGCCGTATGCGAGGTAGAGGACGGTGGGGACGGATGCAGTGTGGTCGTAGAGGTAGTCGTTCGCTGCTGGCGACGATGATGGTATGTGATCGACGAGAGGCTCTTTCGGCGTGGCCCGCTGGAGCCGATCTGGGGATGTCCGGGGGATGCTCGAGATGGGTGGATAATCCGGGGTCGAGACCTTGGACTCAAAATCGAGGTTCCAGATGCGATCAAGTACCGCCTTGACGCAACTGCTCTTGGGTACTGATGAATTCTGGGCCATCTTGACAGTCGTGATATGTGTGCTCGCTGGTCAAGAAGGGGAAGAGGCGAATGTTTCAAAGGGTCGAGATAGATAAGAGGTCGAGTTCCGCACTTGTCAGCAGCCCACCTTCCGGGAGCTTGGGCCCAAACGATGATGCATGATTGCTGATCAGTGGGGACAATGCCAAGACGGGTTCCCGACGGGGTCTGGGGCAGCGAGGATGCTACCTTGTTCACAAGCTTCTTCAAGCGCACCACAACATCGGCATGTTCGTCCCCATCTACGCTAAACTAGACCGGACAACCATCGAAGTCTCAACACTCTGATCAAGGAATACGTGTCGCCCATTGAAATTCTGCGCATTGACAAGACTCGAGCATGTGCTTAGGTCTAAGTACTTGCTGCGAATACGAGCGGTGCAGGGACAACGTCGTCAGGGGGCCCGAGTTAACACTTCATGAAAGGACCGCGTACGCCTTCGGATGTGTGCAGATTGAGAACAAAATAGCTCAGAATAATGTAGATAATATCTGAATTGATCTATCCATGGCCACGACCAAAAGGCAATGTTAGTTAGGCCGTTCAGGTAGGCTCCAGCCACATCCTTTGGCTCCCAAAGACACAACTTGAAAAGAGGGAAATAATTGAACTAATCTAGATTAACTGACTGGTTCCGTTTCTAATTCCGTATACAGCCGTAGCCATACGCAGCGCCTTCATACTAGATTAAGGTGTGGAAATTGATAAATAATGCAGTGTGACAAGAGCTGCCTGTGATGCTGGCGTAAATTTGAGGGAACAGGGGGCCAAGAATCCACCATCTCAGTGACTCGGAGTTAGGGGCTGGTGAATTTCATTCTCATCCACATCTTAGCTTCCAGACAGGCGATCTGTGTTGCCAGCTTGCAGCTTGCATAAATAACACCCGGCTGTTTGCTGCTGTGCAAGAAGCGGCCGTGATTCAGCCTAATGATGGTTTATATATGTTGATACTAGTGTGTCACGGTAGGTCATAAATGTACAGTTGCAATGTCAGCAGCCAAACACCTATGGGTGGTTTTGTTTTTAGTCCCCATACGTAGTATATGGTGCCTTTGTACAATGGGAAACGCTCAAGACCCAGCGTTTAAAAGGTGAACAGGAATATGTTACTTTTGTAAATAGCAGTACTGATACAGTGTAGAGTATGTCAACAATCCAAGCTAGTCTCTGGTGCTGGCTCCTCTTAGCCCTCTACGCTGCCGTCATCAGATGCAGTGTCATCGTGTGTTAGCGGATAGTATGGCTTTGATTGTGACAAATAATCTGCACCTAGCAATCAGGAAAGCGTACTCGCCAATGCGGCCACCAAATGGATGATTCGCGCCGGTTAAACTGCCTCAAATTTACAGGACGGAGACATCCACACGCGGTCCCGTGGTAGGAAATCCCGCAGAGAAGTTGAAGACGGGATCCATTTCCTCTTTTAGCAAGCCCTCGGCTGCCCCAAAATCAAAACGAGCGGTGAGCACAGCAAAAACCATTGAGAGCTCGGCATAGGCAAGGCTTGACGCAATCAATCAGTGTCCATTCGTCTGCAGCGCCGGAGGGATGTCCAGGGTAAATACTTGATTCCCAAGCACTGCCTGGCTCCTTTGGAGAACTTCACCAGATGCTTGTCTAGCTGTTTCCCATCGCCTTCGAGCCAGCGATCCAGGTTGAAACGTTGGGGGTTGGGCCCCCAGATGCTCTGGTCGGAGTGGACAGCATGTGCCGACATAGAAACGATGGACTAGGGCAATAGGTCAGTCCAAGATCACAACGTAGGCCCCGACGGGGGCTGGCGCTGGAAGTACTCCAGGCGGGATCAACCCCCCATCCACCGTCAATGGTGCCACTCCTGATCCGGCGGTTGGCACGACACGAGGCAGTCGACCAGGTGCTGCTGCTGCAACCCTAAGAGAGTCTTTCACAACAGCCGCCTGGTGGGGTGTTAGTCAGTCATCTCTTTTCTTTTTTCCAAGGGCATCCTAACCAAGTAAGGAAGCTGTTCAATCAACTTCAAGTCATACCTACCGGGGGGAAGGGGGGGTCTTGAATTAATAGCTTAATACTATTAATATAATCTTAATATAATTTCGAAATACTTATACTAGGTTGAAAGTATACTAATATATTTTTAATTTATATGTATTATATACTCTACTTATTTCTAATATAATATTACTTTTAATATATTATAATATATTGTTAAGCCCTAATATATAAGTAAAAAAAGGGGGTTTAACCCCTACTTAGCTTAAGTTTTTTTCTTTTTTAATTTATCCCTAACCTAACTACTTATTAGTAATTTATTAGCTTAACTATTACTAACTAACCTATTAGAGGCTATAGAAATATAGAAATATAGAAATCTTATTTACTAGCTAACTTATAAAGACTAAAACTAGTGGATTTAGAGGTCTACCTACCCTAACCTTAATATAGCTTTAATTCTTAATATAGTCTTAATTCTAATATAATATTAACCCCTTAATAGATTTTACCTATAATAGTATCTTATTAGTATTTTACTAGTATTTTACTAGTATTTTACTAGTATTTTACTAGTATTTTACTAGTATTTTACTATAATATCCTAATTTTGTTTAAATGTTAATTTATGAAAGCATTGTATGCCCATTGCAGGAACCCCCCCTCCCCCCCGGTAGGTAGGTTTCAGCTTTCTTGAGGTTGGCCTCTCGAATTTCCTTCTTCAAGGCGTCGTATGCCGTTGGATTCTGGGTCAGTTGGTATAATCCCACGGCTAGCGTCGTAGCAGTAGTGTCGGATCCAGCCACGAGGATGTCGGTTGCTTCAGCGTGGATCAGGTAATTCGGGAGCGCGCTGAGGGAGTCAAAGACAACTTCGGAATCCGCGCTTGTCTCAGAGGCCTTTCTGGCACGAAAATTATCCACGCAGCTTTGAACAGTCTAGAATATGAATCAGTCAGGGCCCCAATGCAATTATGGGCTGTCATGATGTTACATGCGAAAGCACTGTGAAGTGCACCCCTAAGCCACAGGCTCACTGCTGGTGGTGTTATCTTCATTAGCAGTGGGATGACTGGAAAGTACATCATGTCCCACAGAGATCTATTCGCAAGATCAAAGGCTTGAAGAAAATCGCCCTCAAACTTTGGCGACTTCACATTGTCCAGCATTCGGAAAGAGCGGCCAAAAGCAAGCTCAGTGATAATGTCGACAGTCAAGCATCTGTGGACAATCATTAGCGCAGGGTCCGGCTTGATAGGTGGTATTCATGATGGGCAATATTAAATACCTGACCGCATTGTAGATGCTTACAGGCCCCTGATCGCTCATTTGCGTCAAAAAAGCACAGAGACGTTCTATCTTTCTGCGTAGGACGCCTTGCTTTCCACGGATAGAAGCCTTGGAGAAGAAATTGTTGAGTTGTTTGCGCCTGGCGCGGTGCATGCCCCTGTCAGTTTCCACAAAGACCGAGTGCGGCGTGCCGAAGGCGCTATAGAAGAATTGGGGCTTTTCATAATTTTGATCCTGGGAATATATAATATGATACAGTGTCGAGTCAGATATGTGAATTTCGTTCGGCGAGATGCGAAGAGCCCTCGTGTCTGGCAAAGCCGTCATCATCAGCGCGTGCTTGGGACCGAGATCCCCAGCCAAGACCATCACCTACTGTATTTGCTATGCAGCTGCTTTAGAACGTATTCAGAGCGGCCGCTCTTCAGGGTGAAGTACAGCCACCACGAAGTTAGAGCTGCAGCAGGCGGACCGCGGAAAGAAGCCAAGGGGTGGAAGCTCAAAAGACAAATGACGCGCAGCACCAGGAGCGCCAGAGCGCTCATAGTCAAGGCGCCCCAGTGAGCTTGCGCCCACAAGAGAAGGGTTTCGAGGGAATGAACCGAAGCCGACATCACGAGATGGCTTTATGATGTTGCGAGAAGGAATGTCCAAGAAAAAACGGCTCAAATATCCGGGACAGCTAGTTGTGCCTGACAAGTCGTCGAAACAACCGGCCGGTCACGTCAAGATTGAAATGCTATATAATTACATTGCCTGTGTGCTGCATTGTCCCTATCGATCTCCTCGTCACAGTCCTCTGCACGAGAAATCTCAACCTCCGCACCCCGCAATCAAGTGTTTGCCGAGCTCCGCTAATAAAATCTGGAGCACGCCCAATTTGAAGTCACAGGTCTTATTAGTAAGTTAGGGCGGGATCTATGGAGATGTCGGCGGCTGTGGTGGGGAGCCGTCGCACGGCCTCGCCAAGCTGGCTCAGGCTGGGGTTCCCGCGGTGGGGACCTGGCGGGGATCCTTGCTCGTGGTTCAGTCGGGAGTTTCGACTGTTCCGTGTGCCGACCCTCTGAGTGTTGAATCGTTGTTTTGGTTAGGATCGTCCACTTTTCCCATTCTCCTCCGATGACACTGCCCAGGACGTATGCCGTGTGGGATTGTCGGAGATAGAACACGCTAGATCTACTGCTACATATCGGCACTACACAGTATGCTACCTCAGAGGGGGTCGCTCACATGTGAATTCTGCGGAGAGCTGTTCCAGCGTAGGGAGCACCTCAACCGCCACCAGCTGCGACATTCTGGCCTGAGGCCCTTCCGCTGTACCGCGTGCGCCAAATCCTTCTCGCGGAGGTGAGCGAGGTTTTTGTTTTGAGGTCTAACCATTCATCCTGACTGTCGCTCCATCCACAGAGACTCCCTCGTCCGCCACTGGGCTATACATCGCACTGAGGACGGCCCGCCGCCGTACCACGGGAGGCGCACCCCTCAGGCATGCCTGCGATGTGCTCGGCTAAAGCAGCGTTGTGAGGGTGGCCTGCCCTGTCCACGATGTGTTCGCCAGCATGGTCGATGCGAATACCGGCAGGGGCCAGCCCCGTCGGGCGCAAGAGAAGCATCGACACCGCGGGCCTCTGTCGAGGAGAATCTCGATTACGAGGCCGCCGCCGATGCGTTCGAGCAAGCTGATACTTCGAGTGCAGAAGGTCGCCGTGCTCACCCTCATGAGCCCTTCGCGGCTGGCGAGCCCTTGATCTCCCCGCCTGCGAGCTCTTCGCTTCAGTTGCCGCCCGATCCCCCGTCAAGTGTCACCCGAACTGCTGAAGATTCCGCTGCAGACCCTTCAAGTTGTGAGCTGGTATCTAGCATCGAAGCTCGACCATCCTCGACCTCCGACCCGGCGTCTTGGACCATAGATTACTCCATGACAGGCACTAGCTTGTCATCCGTGGTCGATGTTGATGATCAATTCCCCTTTGAGTGGTTGGGCCCATGTCCCTTGGGATTTCCATTCTGGCCGATGGGAGACGTCGACGACTTGCACACGCATCACAGTTTATTCTCAGGGGAAGCTGGTTTTGTGCCACAAGAGCGCAGCTCCGAGGGCGCAACACGTTCGGATCGAGCCAGACCCGAAGTTCATCAAACGATCAGTCATCCCTCTGACGAGGCCAACGAGCTCCCGGTCGATGGAGGATATCAGCAGAGCCCCAGAACTCGGCTTAAGCCAAATGGTGGCCCTTGCCCAGAGTTCCCCGTGGCTTCGCCGGAACAGCTTCAGGTAGCCGAGACTGAAGTCTTCGGACATATAACGCAGTTGCCAGAGCATTCCATCCAGGATATTCGGTCGTTCTATCACCAACAATGCGAGACTACAGCCTCAACTTTTATTAGCACAGACATCCTGCACGCATTCGTCGAGCTGTATCTGGAATATGCTGACCACACATTCCCGTTTCTGCATGTCTCGACAGTGAAAGGGCCTAACTTGCCGTGGATATTGCTTGTCGGTATTGCAACTGTCGGGGGCCAGTACTCCCATGTGCCCGATGCCCACCAGTACTGCCTGGTCCTTCAAGAGTTGCTGGGGCGAGCCATCCAGGCCCACGTATGCGGTTCACCTCCTACCTGTGTGCCTTTCATTTGTTAACATAGACCCAGACACCGCCACGAGCAAAGCTGGCGGACCTCGCTGTCGTGCAGAGTCTGCTGTTGCGCCATTTCCTCCTATTCGCCTCGGGCAGCCGACTTGGCCATGTTTTGTTGCAATTTGAAAGAAACATGCTTGTGAGTGCATTGCATGCGTTGCATGCCGTCAGGCCACATAACCAGCTTAGGGCGTGGGTCTCATACCGGGAGGTCCAAGATCAACCAGATGAGTGGCGTGCGTGGGTGGCTGCCGAAGAAATGGTCCGGCTTAGCTACTGTGTACATGGTCGGTTTCCCGCGTGTAGTGCCACGGTATTTGTACGTCAAGTTGCTAACTTTGTACAGCCTTGGAGTGTCTCCAGTTCGTCTTTTGGAATCTGCCCCCTCTGTTTACTCTTTCCAACTTTGTTCGAACGCTCCCTTGTAGCGATGCCGCTTGGCAGTGTCAGAGTGCAGAGGAATGGCGCCAACATAGTATCAGGAGCTCGGGCGAAAATCCCCAGCCTGGTGCGATGCAGCTCCCAAACCTTGGTCGCTTCATACAGCGGATACAAATCCTCGAGCTCTTCACAGACAGTGAGCTACGAATGCATCATGCCCATTCGTCCAGAGTTCTAAGATCCCTTTTTGCGCTGCATACGGGCGTCGAAGATCGGTCCAGGAGGCCGTCCCCAGGGTCAAGCTTCCCATCAACGCCCGGGAGGTCTGCAAGCGAGGTTCAAATACTAGACGAGCTTCTGGATACAGAGTCTTATGCTCAACTCAGTCACCGTCAAGCTCGGGATTTCCTGGTCCATGTGCTGGCAATTTTAAGGCACGTACCACTCGTAACACTCTACCGTGCCACTGGTTGGGAGACAGATGAGGCAGGCATGGCTAAAGCAAAGGTGCATGTCTTCAATTTCTTCCGTCACAACCGTGCAACAGCACTCAAGTGTCTCTGGCATGCCGCCATTATCTTCACCGACCTTAGCCATGTCCACTTCTTTGCTTGTTACGATGCCTTCAATCTGTGTATTGCAGTGTGCTATATCGGGGTATTTATAGACTTCGACCGCGACGTACGGGGAATTCACGGACCCAATGGAGCAAGGCACGGTTCAGCGATTGTCAGGTTGGATACTTTGGCAACAAAGGCGGCGCTGGAGAAGTGGATACGGTCGGGTGGCATTGCTGAGATTCACGTTACGGGGATTGGGCTCCTCAGCGGTTCCAACAGCCGTCTGCGATTGCTCAATGACGCCATCAAGACCTTGAAAAGGCAGCCTGCTTGGTCAGGATTGTGTCAAGGCCTCGCGAGCACCTTTGTGAAGTTGAAATCGGGTGAGATGCCTCGTCTAGAGCCTGAGTAGCTGCTACAGCTTGAATGGTGTATCAGCAGAGGCCGGCGCAGTGGCTGTCGGGTTGTCGCCTGAACACTTCCAGTATAGCAGCGAGAACAATAACAGCAAATTAAACTATGTTTAAATTTTACTCAACGATTATAAGAGCCTCACTGCTGCCACAGTTGCCTTCATCAACAGCAAGTTCCGGTATCCTAATTCCAGATGGAACAGGGTTCGTTGGAGAGGCCGGCTTCCAGGGGTTGACAACGGGAGTGGAAATATCATTCATCACATCAGGTGAAGCTGCCTGTGAGAACAGCATCGTACCGCAAATACCTTTCCAAACAGGACGTCGACCAATACATTCCGTTCAAGGGGATGTGGGGATGCTTTCATGCCGAGGCCTCTACCACGGACTCGGGTGTTGTTCCCCACCACCCCCGGATGTGACCGTGGCTGACCAGGATCCCCCAGAACACCACTCGGGCACCTAACGGCAAATGTGGGGGTTTAAGCTTCAAGCGAGTTCTTCTCATCGTTTAATAAATACCTACTGAAGTCTAGGACTGTACCTATGGGTAATCAACCCAACCCTTTGTTGCCAGGTTTGTCAAAGGCTCATGAATCCAGCCCTTTTGAATCCAACGTCGCGCCAGCCACCCAGTACTGTGTGAGACTGCTTGTACTGCTCCAAGAACCTTGCACTGGCACCAAAGTGGGCGCTCCACTCATCATAGGATTGCAGATAAAATCGCGAAACCTCGGCATACCCAATCCGTATTCCAGTCCTGGAAGCCGGACACTCGAACTTCATGGATCCTGTCACCCTTGAATGGTTCGGTAAGGCCGTCGGACGCCGGAGACCGAGGTTCGAATGTCGACTGACTGAATGGCTCGTCAGGATCGACATGTTATCGCCTTCGATGCAAGGGTGTCACCATACTCCTGGATACTTGGCTGGACAAACCTTTGGCTCTGCCAAAATATATTGGAGTTGATGATATCGCCGAGGCGGATTACATTTTCATCTCCCATGCTCATTTTGACCAGTAAGCTATCTTCAAAACCTCAGCACCCGTGAGTAAGAAGTACACAGTCCCAGTTCTAATGCATGATGAGGCCTATAGCCTCCCTGGAGCCGATCGCATCGCAATCAGGACCGGGGCAATCGTCATCGCCAACTGCGAGGCGCTCAACTGCCTGCAGCAAGCTGGCGTCCCTGAGGAGCAGCTTTTCTCAGTGCAGGGTGGTGAGCGCCTTCCCCTCTTTACAAAGGAAGTCCGAGACAAGGCAAAGCGCAAGGAGGTACAGCTGGAAACATTCCCGCCGGGTAGGCCGCCATACCCACATCACTCGCTCGCAGCTCTGTCCGTCCACGTGTGGCCATCCCTACACTGCTTCATGCCGCATCCTGTACCCGATATCATGGACACGGGGGCAGTCTATTCGGACGAGCCGCCATTCGCCAGCACTTTTGACATCACCGTAGGTATGAAGTACGGCTTGCTCAAGTTAGCAGACATCGTCCCAGCAGACAAGATGGACGACGGTATGCGGTCGTTCTGCAACTATGTTGAAGACCGGCAGAGAAATGTCTTCTCCCATCGTGATGGGGGCCAGCTCATGTTCAACTTTGTCATTGACGGCAAGGCCCTCTTGTGGAGCGCCCACATGGGTGCTTATGAAGGTATAGTCAGATGCATCGAGCCCAAACCCAGTGTGGCCATCTTGGCAATTGCCGGACGCGCCAACCACAACGGAAGACCATATGTTGGCTCGGCGGCGCAGTTCATTACCGAGAAGATTCGATGGCTAGGAGAGCCCTCAAAGGTCATTTGGTGCCTGCAAGACGTCTGGTAAGAACCGGCCCCTCGCCCCAGCGGCATGACGGAGCTGACTCTCTTTCGTAGCTGCATAGCGCCGTTCCATGTCGACACAAACCCCGCCACAGAGGCTGTTGAGAGAGACACAAGCTCGAAAATATGGGATCTGGAGCCGGCCAAGGTCGTTGAGCTGGATCTCTGAGTGCTTCGGTGTTCTTGCATACGATTCTTGGATGCCAAATCAATGGTGTTGACGCAGTACAATTTATTGAAATTGAGAAGACCATCTAGTGGCTAGATGTTATGAATTCGCAATAAGACGTTTGTCAAGTCGTAGCACAAAAACCACCTGTAACTGCCATGTTCTGTGGCCAAATATATATCAAGATCTCACGAAGCAGCCCTGAACGACCGGAATACTGGCAGGGTGGCCGTACACTACACTACATACATTAGGCTTATTATTAGTATTATAGCTTCAATATTAAATATTCAGTTATTTATTTAGTGGCCTGTCTAGCTATACTATTTAGGCAGCCTATTTTGTCAGACGTCCAGGTTCCTCTCCCTCCTCCCCCTCCTCCTGCCTCCCCCCCCTATATACCTACCTATTCACATTTGAGCCCACTGCAATACACACACCAGACTCTTTAGCAACATATAATAGAAATAAAAATACCTTCGGTGTAACGGGTGTAGTGTACAAATTTATACACGATATACTAGACTTAGTGTATTAATTGTAGCGGATGGCCACCCTTCAATGTTAGTACTGGTGGCATCGGACTGGCGAAGTTGTATGCAAAATGGGTTCTCGTTGGCCGGTCTCACCAAGAATGCGATAATAGCTAGGGCTTCATCCTTGCCTGAAACAAGTCTCTTCAGACTTTCTTGTCACGGTTATTAAATGAGTAACCCGCATAGTACAACGCCGGGGGAACGTGCCTTCGACACAAGTGACTGGGAAGCCGCGACACGTTTGTGAGCACGATTCCATGGATGAGAGTTCGTGCGTCTCCTCAGCCGCTTCACAAGACCCCGTCGGCGGCCCCACCACGCGTCTGACCCGGCACTCCGACGACAGCCCCGGCGGTAACCCCACATCAGAAGTCGCGGCCCCGCCACTCCGCAGACCACGACGGTGATACTTTGATCGCGACCCGGGGGTTCGTTCTGTATTGTACTGTCCCTGATCTCCGATGGCGACGTGAGAGATCCAAATCAGTGTTTAAAAGAGCCACTGCCAGTGGCAGGCGCCAGTTTCCACAACGCGTGCTCTTCAACATTGCAAACCGCCCTTCATTTCCATCATGACCGGCTTCCGGGTAATCATCATCGGCGGTGGTCTTTCAGGGGCCCTTCTCGGGTGCGGGCTGCTGACCAACGGCGTGGATTTTGCCCTCTATGAACGCGAACGTGAAGACGCAAAACACGAAGGATATCAGATTCGATTGGGCGAGGGTGCTCTCAGGGGGTTCTCGGCGTGCTTGACCCCATCACAGACAGAGGCCATCATGCGCACCTTGGGGAAAAACGCCGCGACACAGGACGCGGCACCTTCTGTCTTCAATTCGAGGTTCGAGCGATTGGTCGACTTCTCAAAGATCCCTTCCTACACCAAATCCTCAGCCATCAACCGTGTGGTCCTGAGGAATTTGCTTATGCGCCCTGTCAAGGAGAGTGGGCGGGTCGTTTTCGAAAAGCATTACAGTCACTACGAGATTATCTCCGAGAAGGGGGCGGAAAGGGTCATAGTACATTTTCAGGACGGCTCCTCTGACACATGCGATCTGCTCGTTGGAGCCGACGGCAGTCGGTCACAGGTACCCACTGGTTCTCTTAGACCTGCCTCATGCCGTCACACGTGTTAACCTTTGGTACTAGATCAATCGACAGGTCGGCCTCGATAATCTCGTCCCTCTCTCATCCCACTGGGGTTTTCTATCTAAAGGCCCAATCCCTCACGAGCGGATGTTGCAGCTACCGCGACAGTTGCTAGAAGGACCGATCATTGTATTTGCGAACAATATGTCGTTCTATTGCGCTCGTATGTCATCGCATGGCGGCCATCTTTGTATTCAGCAATTCTTGACTAGCAGCCACTAACACTTGATTCCAGTGTATCTGCCTGAAGACCTTCGCAATCAAGCATCTTCCAATGACCGTCAACGAATTATCTCTTATGATGAGGACGCCGGGTCTTTCTATTGGGGCTTGAGCATACCTGTGGAGAGACTGCCGTATAAATCGGCGGAAGAGATAGTGGATCGCAGACAAATTTGCCTTGATGCCCTCAAGAACTGGGCTCCCGAATTGTTGGTAATTGCCCTCAACAAATGCCGTTCTATGCAGCTGACAAACTGTCATAGCCACCGAATGCTAAGCACAGGCCACGAAAACGACACTTCGATCCACGTAACGAAGTACAATGCGAGTACTGAACCGAAGCTTGACTGGCGCGACAAGGTTTCCAAGTCGGGATCCGACGGCCGAGGGCATCCTCGGGTCTGGCTTCTTGGAGATGCAATCCATGCCATGCAGCCAAATCGGTTAGTTGACAATGACAACATACATGCTTCTTCATGCTCAAAAGGACCACAAGCGCCAGAAATAGAACGTACAAAACTCCTCACCTATTAAATACTAACATCTATTCCGTAGGGGACAAGGAGGAAATCAGGCGATGTCTGACTGCGCTGATATTCTTCCTCGAATTCTGGAACTGCACTCCCTAGCCATCAAGGATCCGGATAATCTTTTGAACAAGAGCCAGTTGAACAAGGCTTGCAGGGAATACGAAGCAGCCATGATTCCTCGAGCCTTCACATGGGTTAGGAAGAGTGGAGGAAGCAAAGTCCCGGTAATTGCACCTCGTCCCCCTTCCAAGTTCGCCATCCTCTTTGTGTTTAAATCAAGTACACAGCATTTACACTGTTATTGAGAGGATGAAAGGAGCGAACAGTAGGATTAACTAACACTTTCAAATTCATAGAGTCTTGACTTGGATGGCTGGCTTGGAACGATTGTCAAGATCGTTGCATTCCTGGTCATCCCTGTAATGCAGTTGTCTAAGAAATTAGTCTGATTGGCTACATCCGGGAAATTGTTTTGGTGATTCCATGGCCGATGCACCAAATTCGTCGGCGCTGCCATTTATGAAGCGCACAGCAATTCCATGGAACTTGATTATTTTCCCTTCGTTTCACTTGTAGTCAGTCAGATGCCTGGCGTCTTTGCATGTATTTTTTCAGGGGAAATGGCGTTCGAACATGAAAAGCAGTTTGCGTTGATTATCTGCTTAGTCGGTTGAGCCAAATCCTTCAGCGTAGAACCCATCTCTATACTGATATTTCAGGGAATTGAACCTGTACGAGTGGCTAATAGGTTTCAAAGTCTTTGCAACCGTAGGCGCCACAATATCTAGCCAGCTGGAATGATATATATCCTGTAGAGAAGAGTCTCGAGTAAGTCATGAGAGATGGCCTTGGCCATGTGTCATAGACTATTGAGGATAAGCACCAATTTGCGAGACTTGGACCATTTGGTTCGTTCCCGACACCACTTACTGGTTGTTGTGCTTGACAAGAAGGCTGCGACCACAGAAAGAGCACCTTTGTAGTGGCTAGGATAATCCACTGATGTTTATTTATACCATAATAATTATGCTGCAGCTGTCTCTGCTGAAATAAAAAGTGCACGCATGTTGAGTTCTGACATAGCAGCTGCGCAATCTGTCGGATTCGTTTCCTGTTTGGTCCAACAGTGCCTCAATATTTTCAACACTGCTGCACTGTTGCCAAATCCTCCTGATCCACGTATCATCTCGTTGAGTAGATTATCGAAGAAGGATTGATCATCGGCGATTGCCATACTGCCCATCACACATATTGCCCATACCAATATTCTTGATGAACTTGTACGAGGGCCGCTTTGAATCGCTATTATGCCACTAGCCACGGTGTCTTGGATCTCCGGCAAGTTCGGAATCGGTCCCGATAGGACAATATGAAGCAGAACAAGCGCAGCGAGGGCAAACACTCGTGACACCCAGCGAACCTGTGGATTCGATGCCATAGTCTGATAGAAAATTGACACTGTCAGCGAAACCTTTCTCATCCGAGCCGATCATGGAGTTGTTTACCTCATCCGCTGCATCTAACCCCTCTATGCCTTTCTCCAGCTGTACCTCGATCTCATAAACCCTGCCTGCTAGCTTCCGCACGCTCAATGAGCCTTCCCGCTCATTTTCTTCCTTGCACTGTTTCAGCGAAGCGATGTCGCCAATCGCAGAGAGGACCCACGTATGGCAGCCCATCAGATTTGCGGTGTCCAGCCCGTCAACACCGAGCCAGCACTTGTATGGAAGCTGCGGCGCCGTCCCGGTGGAAACGCAGGCGAGGATGTTGAACCAGAGCACATTTGTGACCAGGAATTCCAAGCCCTCGCGTATGTAAAGTGCATCTGCTGCGCGTCTTCCATCGTTGAAAATTTCTGCAGGAGACATTGAGCTCATGACGGATGTGACTGCGCTCAAGTGTAGCTCCCAATTGTGCTCGCCACCCCTCAGGACCTGCAAATGTGACTTGAGTAAATCTCACACATCATGCCAGCGACGTTTTACTGACCTCAAAGCTGATCAAGAACAAGCTGCACGCCAAAAAACTACTAGTTTGAACTCATCTTCCAGGAGCTTGTTGTCGCATTGTTCCTTCAAGAACCCACAAAGCTCTTGCAAGGCCCTGGGATGGTGGTCAAATGCCATTTGATCCTCAGAAAACTTCTTTCCAGACCCGCCGCACAACGCACTTCTGTGAAGCGCGGAAAGGCTCAGGGTGGCATGGTACAAAGGCCCCTGGCCCATCAGCAATGTGAGCAGCCAGCCACGATTGCCCAAGCGAGAGTGGGTTGAATGATACGGGAACTGCCAAGGGAACACCCTGTCCATGTAGTGCATCAGCAAGCAAGCCTCTTCAGGACATATTCTGGCCGTCTCGGTGCGGCTTTGGCAGCATGGTACACTCTTTGCGACGTCACGGCTGGATGAGCTCTGCTGCTCGGGTTCTGTACCATCAGATGCGGGGTTGAAGAGGTCGATTGTATTCGTGTGAGATGTTTCCGAGCCCACAGGTTGTGGACTCTTGCTTGGTCGAGCTCGAGCCTGCAACCGTCTAACGCGGCGGAAGTTGTTCTTGACCGCCACCTTGATGCGTGACAGTTCTCGCTCTTCTAGCGAGCCACCATTCATCCACGCGGGCTTCGGCCCGTACCCGTGGCAAGGAATCCGCCTGTCGCTGCATTCTTTGCAGAGCGGGGCTTTCAGGTCGCATTTGCGGTGCCGGAGCTGGCAGGTCCAGCAGCCGCGTGCTCTGGACTTGGGCCTGATTATTGGTCTGCGGGGATACCTCGGTACGTACTTATGTATTCAAGGGTGTCTGGCAATCAGTCTGAACATGAATTTCCCGTCGTAGAGGCTGCGATGCGGCACAGATGAAAATCCCGCGTCCATGACACAACGGCTAACGTGGGAGGCTTCAGAAGTGGAGAATGTCACAAGCGTATGGAAGGTCGAGCCTCCAGCTTATCGCAGGTGGCTTGGCATTACTACCAGTGAACACCATCCTCAAGCCCGTAGTCAAGGATGTTCATACCTATTGGGCACGAAATTCCATTTCCAAATCTCTGTCTCTATCTTGCAGTAATAGCAAAATCTTTTCCAGGCGCCTCTACGACATAGCGAGGCTTAATGTGCTGAAGAAACATCTAGCACTGGCCTGTAGAATTGTTTTATGGCGAAGATAGACGCGTTGCGGGTTTTCGGTCTTGATTGAGATCGGATTTGCAATTTCGTACACAATTCACTGTAATATCTCATGAGCTCTTTGACCGAGACTACGACGGTAAAAATTATCCCATAACCCCCATTACTAAAGTGAAAGTGACTGCCCAGGTGCAGGTAAGGTCGTCACACGTAGGCTTTCGGAACGACCTTCCTCTGCCGTGCTTGGCCCCAGAGTAAGGACCCGCCAAGCTGGGAGGGAAGGTCGAGCCGGATGGCCTGCGACTGCGAATGGGCCACCATGTTAGACGCTCTGTTCGCCTATTTATCATGAATGATATGAGACCAAAATGAGGGTTGAGGAATTCCCAAGCTACATTCATCACAGATTATTTCCTAGAATTTTGTACTTCTCAAACACCTCGCCGCCCCCATCCCCAAAATAAATAATGGCGAGCTCAGCAACACTCAATCTGGTGGAGGCCAGCATCGCTAATCTACAAGATGCGCTGACAACCTTAGAATAAGAGCCATATCAAGCGTTGAGTTCGTTTCTCTCTATCTGCGTCGAATTGCCCGGTACGACTGTCGTGGTCCCACGCTCAACTCGGTCGTTGTTCTCAACCCACGAGTCTTTGAGGAAGCACAGGCCTCAGACGATTACCGCGCGACCAGGAACCCCCCACGGGCGTTAGAAGGTATCACTTTTACCGTCAAAGACAGTTTCAAGGTCAAAGACCTCACAGTGGCCGCCGGATCGCCCGCTTTGCGGATCTCATCGCGTCATCAGATGCAGCAGTGGTGGAGCTGTTGCGTGCCGCCGGCGCAGTGTTTCTGGGCAAGACGAACATGCCTCCCATGGCCGACGGGGGCAGTCAGCGCGGACTGTACGACAGGGCCGAGAGCCCTTATAACCCTATCTACATGAGCACAGCCGTTGCGTCCGGCTCTTCGAATGGCTGTGGAGTAGCCACAGCAGCCAATCTGGCGCCATTCGGAATCGCAGGGGAGACGGTTTCCTCGGGTCGCGCTCCGGCATCCAACAACGCGCTCGTTGCGTACTCTTCGTCCCGCAGCTTAATCCCTATTAGAGGACAATGGCCGCTCTATCCGACATGCGATACGGTTGTCCCCCATACGAAATCGATGCAGGATTTGTTTGATGTCCTAAATGTGGTTATCGCGGACGATCCCAGCGGAGACGAACACGACTTCTGGCGCTCACGAAGTATTCATACATCCCGCTTTCTTCACATGCACGGCCGAAGGATTATCACGAGTTGGCAGATCCCGGTGCGCTCAGAGGGAAACGCATCGCCGTGCCCAGATGCTTCATAGGTGAACCGACCGTTGCGCCATGGCACGCATGCTCCGTAGGAGTACGTTCACTCTGGGATCGTGCTAGAGCTAACCTGGAATTACTGGGAGCCACTGTTATCGAGACCGATTTCCCTCTGCTTGAGAAATACACCAAACAGGATTTCCTTGGCCGAAGCCTAAACGTGCCCGGGCTTTCAAAAGAATGGACCACCCTGGAGCGCTGTGATATGATCGCACTCAGCTGGGATGCCTTCCTGCGTTCCAACGGAGACGCAAAGTATCAAGATCTCCTATCCGCCGACCCGTGCAAAATCCAACCCCATGTTGCACCCATGGACGATCCAAACCAGTTCACCGAGTCCCAGAACCAGGTTCGCTACGAGGACATGTTTGAGGCTGTGCGCAATCGCCGAGGCGGCCTCACCGATTTACCCGGCTGTCGAGAGGCGCTTCTGGCCCTGGAAGAAATGCGACGGAAGGACTTCGAGGGCTGGATGGACGAGCACGATTACCACGCCGTGGTCTTTCCGACCAATGGTGATGTCGCCCTGGCAGATGCCGATGAGAACTACGAATCGATGCTGCACGCGCTGAGAGACGGCATAAAATATTCCAATGGCGGTCGAGCATTGAAACACCTCGGGATCCCGTGCATTACGGTCCCAATGGGCACTCTTCAGAAGGAGGGAATGCCAGTTGGCATCTCCTTTTGCGGTAGGTCCTACCGAGACTCGGATATGCTTGCCTTTGCTTTTGCCTACGAGGCTCTCAAGAAACGGCGAGAGAGTCCGCCATCGGCGCCTCCATTGCCCTCAGACGAGATAACTCTGAAGCACCCTGACTCCTCAATTGCATGCACTGTCAAACCTGTTTTGAACATCGAGTCAATAGAGGTTGGAGAACAGCATAACGTGTCGAACAAAGTGTATCGCTTAATCAACGTGCGCGGCAATTTGAGCTCGCCAACTTGTGCGCCAGCGGAGCTGTCGTTGGAGGTTATTGCAGATGGCGAACTGTGCGCGCCACTTAGGTGGGAGGGATGCCAGTGGACATGGCCAGGCCGTTTGAGTCGACCAAATGTTGAGGAAAGGTACCCGACTAACGGAAGTGTGCCAAAAGACAAGTTCATGCTGATCATCATCGCGAGGGCAAGGAACAACAGAGCAACAGCCTTCATGCATCTGATTGAATAGACTATATCTAGGTGGTATGAAAATTAAATCGCAACTTATGACGTGCTTCAAATCTGTATCCTAAGTCGCTGTAACGGACTTCGCAGGTTGGAGAATCACCGTCCGAGTCGGTCTGCCAAGGGGGTCACGTATACCGGGACCGCTCCACCATCGTGCATCAGGTGCGTTTCCAAGGTTCGGGCCGGCACAGCAGACCGGGATTGTGCGGGTGGATCTGAGCAGCGTAGATATCCTCACAAGCCCTACAATCTAAAAAGAATAACATTGAAGCTCCTAAGCTTTGTGTGGCTTGCGATTCGTTATCAAGCGGTCTAGTACACTGTTGAACAATGTATTGTTCTGTTGCCAGGCGCTTCGTCCATCCCAGAACATTGTAATCTCCTCCCGTACTTCAAAAATTGATCACCGGACATTTGTGACCAGCCCGACCATTCTCAGCCATCTCCATTGATACAAGCAGTTCATGCTTATAGAGAAAAGCCTCCTCGATCTTATCTCTAAGTTGTCTTGTGTTATCATCGTCCTCATTGTTCACGGATTCCGTATCGATAAATGCCATCGCGGATCTCAAGGTATCAAGGCATCCCAAAGCGTTTCCACACCGCCACTTCAGCTCAGCCAGCCAAAATCGCTTGCTCGCATAGCGTTCAGGGTCATCTTCCATAAATGCAAGTGCTTCATATAAGAAGTGAGAGCCCTCTAATACTCTACCGGTGTTGAGCAGGAGCTCGGAAAGCGCCAATCTTGTCTCTTGCATTTGTGGTACATGCTCAGGGCACGCCGCCATCTTTACAAGGTTCCCACGGAGGGTTGCTTCATCAAGAGCTCTTGCGTGGCTGGGGACACAATCCGCAATATGGAAAGCTCCCGTAGCGTGGCTTGCCCTTCTAGCCATACATTTTTGGATCCCGGTTACCGCCACTCCGAGCACAATAGACCCGGGAGTCGTACCTGACGAAATGTGGAGGGTGTCGCTCCACACATGATTCAGCGGGTGGTGTGGTCCGTGAATAAGGGGGAGGCTTTGCTCTTAATCCGTATACGTCCCGAAGGCGTACGGTCCCTTCACACAGTGGTAAACGCTCAAAGACCCAGCGTTAAAAAAAACACGATGTGGATAACAGTGCAGACCGGCGAAGAGGTAGATGGTTCGGGATCCCCATCCTCGGAACTAGCTAAGCCACTTCCGTGGTATTGCCGCAGTGGTATGACGTGTGTAGCGTTCTTATAACCACTAGTAGGAGTCGGTTGAGATGCATGCCAGTCGGTCGCTTCCATTATCAACTAGATTATAGATAATAGGGTCGTTAACAGTTGGCCTAAGAGGTTGTAAAATTGAATAGGAACCGGGCTAAAAGGAGCAGGTTGTGGCCATGAAATTTGAGTCAAGAAGACCGTGGTTAGTGTGGGGCAACTTGACCTTGTCATCTATCCATAAATATCTCCATCACGCCACGTTTGCTGTGCCGCAAGCTAGGCACCAACAGCCCCCACCTGTAAGGTTACACGGAGCATTTGATATAGCATAGCCGTTCCACTCTTTTTCCCGCCCCTACTTTCGAGCCTACGGTCATGGGACTGTGTTTATCATCGCCTAGACTATTCAAATTGCAATATCACAATGCCACAATTATATGGGGACATGAGAGCTGATTGGCTAGCGGAATGACTACAGTGAGTTTTAAAGCTGTAGTAGCTACGTAGCAGAAGATATTCCACCAGGAAAATGTTGCGCGTAGATTTTAAGTCAATAAAGAAATGGAAAGCTGTGATGCCGAATACCCAGAATTCATCACGAGACGTCTACCGGCTCGAGGAGGCATCCCCGATTCCTAGGTAGCATGCGTCGAGAAGTATCAGTTCTGCAACGCAGGTAAGGAGTGCGGTCCACTAGCAGGAAAACATTCCCTATCTCAGTCCGTTCCTCTTTTCAACATGACTAGGTCGATGTGGAATACTGTCTTCTGCCCAAGGACCCGGTCGCGATCGATTCTACTGGTTCTACAATGTGCTAAGCAGTATGACTACAATCATGTTGAAGGCCCTCGGACCCAAGGCCTTACTTTCTGAGCAGAGCCTTTTGGAAGGGCTTGGAGGCCCTCTGCCCGATGACCAGTGGCAGCTTGAGGTTACGCACTGGTGGGCTATTAGGCTGGCAAGCATCCAAGCTGCCTTTGTGAATACCGCACATGGCACGGTTGATGTCGTTCTGGAAATCTCCCGTTTCTAGTCGTTTGAATCCTATGTGCAAGAAATGTGTGATAACCAGGTAAATGTCTCATGCGTTACGGTGCACTGTATTATCACGGCAATGAGCCCGAATAAACCACATGGAACCTCAAAAAAGATCAAAGCAACGACAACACGCCGTTCAGCTTGTTTGGGCTGTACTTCACCTACCTTACTGGCGTACTGACTATCATAACATCATTTTCGTTGGAGCCTATCGTCGCTTGACTTTACCGCCGTGACCCTACCCGGACGCTGAAGCGCGGGGGGTGCAAATACCTGGAGTGGGCGTCAAATGGCACCCTGCAGCTTCAGCGTCTTGCCTACCAGGGTACCAAGTCCGGGACGTGGTCCGGCTATAGTGATGAAATCCCATGATTGAGGCTGGTGCACTGCAGGATGACTTGGCACAAAGCTACCGGGAGGTCGCCCGGGACCAGGAGCACCGTGGACAAAACACAAAACACTGCTACCGTTCAGGCAAGTACCGTCGCCCCGTTTAATGGTCCCTTGGGGGCTGAGACGGGGCGCAGTGACACAAGCGGTGCTCCTCCAATGTGGTGTCGAATAGTAGAGCAGTATCAACGAGCGAAGGGGCGATCTATCATGACTGAGAAAGGGGGATAGTTCCCAACATTGTCGAAGTCTGGTCTTTACTTCCTTCTGTTGCGTGCAAAGTCGAACTGGGCCGGCAATTTCTCAGGGTATCATTCCATGGCATGAATTTAAATCCAACATTTATTCACTGCCGCCTGAAAACCAATCATTAAACCCCTCGCCAATGTCCGGGAGGCCAATGGTAACATTGACATTACAATACTGCCTAAGCGCCCGCAAGAATAGCCTCGCTGGCTTTCTCAGAAATCAGATATGTTGGCAGCTGGATGAAGAAGCCCGGGATGACAGGGAACGCCGAAGCATCCACAACCCGCAGGCCCTTGATCCCCTTCACGCGGAAGTCAGAGTCGAGCACCGACCCGATGGCCGCCGTGCAACAGGCATGATGCCCAAAAGAGTTGGTCTTGACATACTCCTTGATCTCCTCCTCATTGTTGACGTTTCCCCTACCCGGCTTCGTCTCTGTGAATGAACCATCAAGCGGGATGAGCGTGTCCATAGCACGCCGCGCCCACGCCACTCCCTCATATGAGGCCTGGAGATCTTGATCGCGCGCAGCCTGGCTGCCTTCGAACGTGTTGAACGCGATGAACGGCGTGTCCCTGGGGTCGGCAGACCGTAGCTTCACCGTGCCCGCCTCATTGGGCGTGCTCGCCCTCAGGCTCACCCAGACCCAGTTCCGATGGTCCGAATGCAGTGCCAACTCGGACCAGCCGGGAAAGAATCCAGGAAAATTAGCCGGCCCGCCATAGACGAAAACATCCGGATCGACAGGGTTAGGCGCCCCGCCAGTCTTCATAGCCACGCCGACCGCGAGTCCGTTGGTGGCGTACGTGCCCTTGGCTGCCTGCCCTATGCCCGACTGCCACCTCTCCAGGCACGGGTCGGGCACCTCCGGGTAGCTGTACATGAAGGTGCAGCTGCTGACGAGGCTGAACTCGGTCTGCGTCTCGCTGATGACGGGGACCTCGATGTGGCCGCGGAGGTTGGTGCCCACGGGGAGGTCGACGAGCTGTGGGATGCTGTGGGCTGAGAGTTGGTCGGAGGGGCCGATGCCGCTCAGCATGAGGATCTGGGGTGTGTTGAAGGCCCCTGCTGCGATGATGACCTCCTTTGAAGCAGTGAGAACACCTTCAGATTCCACTACGGCGCTGTCTGATCGAGTGTCTGCGCGGTACAGGGCCTCTCCCTCAAAATACTCCACGCCAGTAGCTCTTGGACCGTCTGGAGAGGTCGTGTCAAACTGGATCTTGGTGACGAGTGTATTGAGCTTGATGTCCAAATGGTACAGCCTGTTTCCATCGCCATCAGTAGCACCGGCAACCTGCAAGATGCGGTCCCGAGCGCCGCCACGCGTCGAGTCACCCATCGAGAGTGGCATCTGGTAAGGCCCAGTCGTAATGGTCCTTCCCTGTGCATTGATGTCCTTAAGCAGTATCTTGGCCAGTCCTGCGACTGTTTGGTAAATAATGCCTATAAGACTGATCCCTGATGCCGAAGCGGCGGAGGCGATTATGCTGACTACCTTCAGGTCCTGCACCGCCGTGATGAGTGAAGTCAGCTGTGTATGGAACCAGCCGTTGAACCCATGGCCGATGACTGAGTTGGGCAGGTAATCGCAGTGCTCGATCTCCTCGTAGTACCGCTGGAAGGTGCTTCCATTCCATGATGTATCTCCTGTGATGTCGGCCACCGCGTCCCAGTCGCTGTCGAAGGCCCGGATAGCCACCAGCGCGTTGTGTCGGCTACAACCGCCGAGCGTGCCAGCACGGGGATAGAGTGTGCCGATGGCAACGGCGTCCGCAGGAGGGCTGAGGCCCGTGTAAATGCTACCATCTGGCAGCCTGTAAGATGTGATCTCGTTCTGAGCTTCGACCGCAGGATCAGAACTACGCGTAACAAAGTAGTTCCACTGTGTTGTCGGGTGGTCGTCGGTGGCACGCGGGAACAAGACGGGGATCTGCTCGAAAAGGCTGTCGCCCGAGTCGCCGCCCGCATCCACGAGCAGTACCTTATGGCCCGCTTCGGCGAGGTTCGCCGCTAGTGGTCCGCCACCTGGGCCGGAGCCGACGACGATGTAGTCGTACGCTGTGCTGTTGGCCGCCTGCCGCTTCGGTAGGATTGGGTTATGTTGCCGAGCCAGGGCTGAGTTGACGAATGCAGCCGCAAGGGCGGTCACAGAGAAGACCTGTTTCGAGTACATGGCTGGGTCTCAGCTGGCACTTGTCTGGTAGCGACAGCCCTAGCATTCAACTCGTAGATCTCGGGAGCAGCTGGCATGCCCTAGTTATATCTACTCGAGCGGTCAAGTTTGAGCGGCATCGGTTTACTACAATGCAACCACACTGAGGGCTACGGTATATCCTTCGCTGTGCCATGCCACCAAAGGATTCTTCTCCATAATGATCCGCAGCCAAGTTTTTCTGCGCGAAAAGCCTCTGTCATCATGAAAATGTGTGGATGGAGGTGGGACTTCCCGCTTGCCGTTGCAATGCGATCGGCTGTCAGATGCCCAAACAGGGCCGCTGATGGTGGGATGGGTCCAAATAGATTCTCACGCCAACGAAGCCAAGTTCAGCTCTCGAAGGCTCGAATAGGCAAGGCATTCGTCGCGCAACGTCCCGATCTGCGAGAAACCACCAATCTCCTTCGCTTTGCAGAGTACATATATGTAAGTAATCCGACCCCCGCACGATGCAGCGTGATGGCCAATGGCTACGGGCTCTGCTGATGGGCTGAACACCCTCCTCGCCCAAATTGACCAAGTGAGAAGGAGCGAGGCTGTTATGGCCTAAGACCCGGAGTCAAACCTTGAAAGGTATTGTGTAGTCCGTCATCCTCTATCGTTGTATATGGAGCTAGCCGAAGTGGCAGTCATACTCGACTAATGAGGAGCAGGTCGTGGCCTTCAGCCTGAGCGATTGCATATGCTTGTAAATCATGTCAGTATGTTGCGATTTCACAATCTGCCTTTAACATAGCATGGGATCATTGAGTGAAAGACTGGAACCTGCTCCTGCATGGCGGCATAGCCTGCGCACCAGAATCAGTACTCTTGTGTTTTATGTTGGCTAGACCTTGGCTATTTGAGACGTATAGGATGGAGACTGTCATCTTCAGAAATATCTTGGTCTTTTAGATGCTGCTATGTGTTTCGCATAGGACTTTTCCGCTCTATCCACAACACTTCAATTGCTAAGAAATCCCGAAATTGAAAGAACGAGTGCCCACAAGATGCACCTTATACCCGGTCCGTGGCCGGCTTTTTCTTCCGGATATCCACCCAGCCCATTCCCCAAGCCGCAGTGAATGACACAGCAGCAAGGACAGTCAACAAGTAGAAGACCGCATTGACGCTGTCGGAGAATGCGAGCAGCAGGCCGCTGAGTTCCGGGCTACCTGGAGGCAGAAGAGCCCGCACTGCCTTCGCGCCTCCACCCGCCGCGAGCGCCGCCTCGGGGCTCACCGATGGTGCCAGGACCGAGACACGGCATGTTAGGGTCTGCGTGAAGATGACATTGCCCGCGACGGTGAAGATGGCTGCCACCAGGTTCTCGATGAACACCATGAATGCGATGACTGTCGGGTTCTGGGCTGCTGGGATATTGCTTTGCACGGCAATTATGCACTAGAAGAATCGACGCTGGCATTAATACTGGCCCGGCGTACTTGACACCCGAGTGCGGATAGTTGATATCAGCGCGTAGAAACTTACCATCTGTAGGCCCATCCCACGCAAGCCAAATAGTATTTGATGACCGATCCAGTCAGCCATAGAGGTATTCGGATTCCATGTCGTTATCAAACCGCTGGCAACGGCGGTGGTTGCACCTGCAAGAATGGAGAACGGGATATAGTATCCGATTTTGCTGACTGTCGTCGGTACCGAGTTAGTATCCAAGCGACCCTCTCCACCATCACTTTTTGGGACAATAGCACAGTACCATGCGCGTTTCCTATTTTAGTGGCAACGGAATTTGACTTACCCAGAGCGCCAGTGCTGACCAGGGATAGCAGCTGCGTCAGGATGGCAGGCAGCGTATAGACGCCGCTCAGCGAGGGCCCAATACCCCTGACGGCCTGAAAGTATATGGGGACATAATTGACGCCCACAAAGTTGTTGACAAACAGGCATGTGGCCTGTATCGTGCTCGTCCACACAATCCGTCTCTTGACCACGTGATAGGGTATAAATTCCTTTTCGCCGCCGATATGCCACTCCCAGAGGCAGAACACAATCAACATCGCCCCAGAGCCGGCAAACAAGCCGATCACGATGGGCGAGGTCCATCCATACGCCGTTGATCCACACTCGAGCGCGAGGAGAAACATGGTTGTGGTTGGGGCGAACAGCGCGAAGCCTGTCAGGTCGAGGTCTGGAACGATGCTTCGCAGGAGGTCGAGCGAGAAGGGAGGTTTTAGTGTCTCGTCAGGGACATGCGTGAAGAAGAGGAACAGGCCGGCTACTACTCCAATGGGTAGGTTGATATAGAAGCCTTTGGGAATATGGGAGCCTCATAATCGCAATTGTAATCAAGATAAAAGGAACTACTCACACCATCGCCAGCTCGCGTATTGAGTCAAGGCACCACCGATTAGGGGCCCGAGAACTATACCCGTCTGACAGACTGGAGTCCGTCGTCAGCATTCAGTGTTTCGTCACGGGATAGGACTGACTGACCTGCAAATACTATCCCGTTGTAGACTGCAATCACGGTGTACTGTTAGTTTTGCAATTCTGATAGTTCGCAGGTCACAGGACCCCGGCTTTCGACTTACACGGCCGTTTCTTCAGAGGCACTGCTCCAGCGACGAGGGTCAAGGCCCCATTCTCCAAGCCTGAACTACCCAGGCCGGCCACTGTGCGGCCCATGATGAAGAACAACGATGATGTCGAGACAGCGCACAACAAGGAGCCGATCTGAAATATTGCGGAGCAGAATAGAAACACCTGCTTCGCGCTCAGATAGGTGTAGAGCTTTCCGGTGAGAGGTTGAAAAGCAGCGCTGGTGCAGATGGTGAATCAGTACCTATGGGAACTGGGGTTGAAAGGGGAGGTACGCACTTCGTAAGCACATATGCACCTCCATACCAGCCGATACTGTTGAAATCGATGTAAGCAAGCAGTTTCGGCAGCTGTGCAACTCTTGGAAATGCGTACTCCCGCAGTCTGTGGAAATCACTTGTAATATATGGAATAGCCTGCGATTTGGAAACAGCAAGGCAAAAACGCCGTCAGCTGTCTGGGCATGGTAGATCCAGGAGTTCCATCGGGGCATTGTGTTTTTTTTAACGCTGGGTCTTTGAGCGTTTACCACTGTGTGAAGGGACCGTACGCCTTCGGGACGTATACGGATTAAGAGCGAAACCTCCTCCCATCGGGGCATGGCGATTTGAAGAAGTTCCCTGTGCTTACCGTAGCAGTGATGCTGAAGTCCAGAAGCACGAGGAAGAAAACTGAGACAATACTGAAGAGTGCCATATAGAGCTTATATCCGCTGATATAGTCATCGTCCTCTTCACCGAATGCATTGTTCGAGGTACGCGTTGTCGTGGCTTCTTCTGGCTTTGGGGCGCTGTTGGGAGCGGCCGTTCTCAGAACCCCCTCCCCGGCATTCCCATCGGTGTGCGTGATTTTCTCTGGGTCAGAGCTTCTCTTTGTCTGTTCTTTTAAGCCTGCCTCTATCGTCAGTTCTACCTCTTGTGCTCGGACAGGCTGCACTCCGCTCTGCATCAAGTCGGGTGGTGAAGAGTCCTGGCCATCTCTCAACTGCCGGTGAGCATCAGTTCCTCGAGTCATCTTGACGGATTATTTTATAGTGAGAAAGGGGCCATGGGGCAAAGAATAACCAGACGGGGAGCGGAGTGATAAAAAAACGTCAAATGAAAAGTAAGCGCGGGGACGACCTGTGATGACACACTGCGAGTGAACTCCGACGTTTGAATTCCGATGACCGCTCACCGTGCCAACAGTCCCTAACGAGGTAAACAAACACGCGACTTGTAAGATGCAAACCGTGTACCCGTGGGCGGCTTCGGCTTCCACCTGCCCGCTATGCCAGCAGTAGGTACCGCAACTCCGCAATAGCCAAATTTCTACAATAATACCTCAGAAATATATACTCAGTGGTTTGGTTTCTAATCTCCCATACAAATAAAATGTATGTAGTGCCTTCATAAAGTGTGGAACGCTCAAGACCCAGCCCCCCCCCAAAAAAAAGAACACACAATGCCAATGACCGTGTAAAGTTAATATAGTACGCCTACAGGCACGTGGCCTCAGCATTATGCCGCACAGACTTAGAAGAGTGAACATGTTGACACATGAATTAAGTCTTATAGTACTTGGAGGTGAACTATTTCAAATAAGATCTTTGTAAAAATGTCAGTTGAGGTGAGGGATAAAGAAATCATTAAATAAACTATAGTAATTCGACGCTGTATTCTGTCTTTGCTTTCTTCTTTTTCTTCATCTTCTTAGGAACGAAGGACGTAGGGCAAGCATCACCTGGCTCAACTATTCCCAGCGCTGGCTCACACAGACCCTCAGCCTCTGCTTCATGGAAACCCTCAGGCTCTGGCACACGGATGTCCTCAGGATCCGACTCGATTATCACTTGGGAAGGAGATGACTCTTCACCAAGCCCGTCTACGTAGGCATTAGGGTCAGAAATATGTGAGGGGATAGTGCCATAGTCTGGAGCGATGTCCTTGTGTTCGTTTGCTCTGGTACGTGAGTTCGCGGTTTCTCCCACAATTGCAACATTATCAACTAAGCGCTGTCAGCAGTCGTTCGATGATTCTGTTCAAGCCATCTTACCACTTGTCTTGACGAATGCGAATTGCTCGCAGATTTCGGCTCCCTTGCCAAGCACTTCCAACTGTTTGTTAAGCTGATCCCTATACGCTTGGCTATCTTCCGATTCACCGGCAATTTGAGCCACGAGATCGCCTTCCATCTTGTACACTTCGACTGGGGACATAATTTCAGCCAGTGAAGACACAAGGCCGACTTCTATGATTTCTACCGCGACATCATCGATGAAGCGCTTCATGGCAACCTATAAACCAAGAACTAAGTTAGATTGGCCTGAAATACATTTAAAATAAAGGATTTAATACCTTGTAGTATGCCTGCATGCGATCTAGCGCTTCTGAGGCGGCTGACCGGTTCATGTCTGGCTCCGTGGTGCCTCTGGCTAAGGTATTCACAAGGGTCGAGAGGTCCACGGTCGTGTGGAGTTCGTATGGACCAAGAGTAAGAACATTGAAAAAAGACTTCACAATAGAAGCACATTCGTCCCACTTCCTATTGGCTTGGATCTTCTTGAAATTGTCTGTGAGATAGTGGTTGTACGTTATGGGGTGAAGCTTTTGGTGATTCTTTAGTAAATCGTCCGTTTTGGCCATAACGGTGACTAAGATCTTGTTCATTGCAGGAGCGATTATCTTTTGTAGAAGTGCCTCTGATGTTGAAGGGTCGGAAATGTGCGCGATCAAGTCCTGGAGGAAAACCTTGCACGCTTTCCACGTGGAATCAACATGATCGCGAACCAGCCTCTCCCATGGACCGGCTTGATCCCGGAATAGGCTGGCAACGATCATCGGATCAAACATTCCCGGGAGTTCTCTTCCTCGTGAACTGCGCATCTGGAGCTCTATGTGCTCAATAAATGCGTCTCGGGTGATGTGGGTGCCCGTGTGCAAAGAAGTCATGCCTGTACCGCTGATGTGGCGACGGTGGCCGTTCCTTGAGAGCTTCTTCGCGAAGTCGTCATTGTTGTTCTGGATGACGGCGCGTAGCCGCCGTCGGTAGCCATTGTCCGATTCGTCGTCATCGAAAAAGACATCGTTCCAGTCACCATCGGTTGCACTCTTGACTAGCCGCTGGAATGATTCCGAAACCCCGATTAAAAAGAGCTGCTGGTCATGCGAAGTAACACGCGGCTTGCCAAGCTTTGCCAGTCTGTCACGACAGACGTTGCGTTTCGACTCGATCTCATCGACTAAGCTAGGCAACTCTGACGTGATGTGGCCTAGGAGAACCTTGCTCAGGCGCTTGCGCAACTGGTCGATCCCGAGCGCGGTGTGAGGCAGTTCTGGCCAGATTCCCTGGTCAAAGAATCTCCTCTCCACAATGTTACGCTGGAATAAAGGTGACCGGCCGGCCTCTGAATCCATGTTCTTCAGCACATGCCAACCAAGCCGGAACTCTACCTCCTGATTTTTTGCAAGAGACACGTAAAGCGCCTCGCTCTCCGACCCAGGATGGAGAGTGTCGGGCTTTGTGATGACACCAAGGGTACGATTCCCATGAGGGTCAGCTGAGCGTGCGAGCTTCAGAACAATCTGGTTTGCAAAGTCATTCTTGGCTGAGATAACCGCGAGGATGATACTTCGGGGCTCCCTCATATAAGATTCAACTACCTCTTGAATCAGCTGTACGTCGGAGGCGGTTTGATGTTTGGTTTGGGAGTGGATGAGCCCCGGCAGATCGACTATCGTAAGGTGAGGACGATCAGGACCAGATATCTCCACGCGGAGTAGGTCCTTTGCGAACGTCCTGCCCCGTGTTGAGATGCCCATGACAGACTTGGCGGTTTCGACGAGAGTCGAGAAGCCACTGAAATCTTCCAACTCTTCTTCGAAGTTGGTAAGCGTAGCCTTCTCGATCTCGCTTCTAGAGTGGTGTGGGACAATAGAAATGCGCGCGCCAACATGGGACGTTCTGCGTAGGGAGAGCTCGGTGGGGAAGCGTGTGCAAAGATTACCCCTGACGGGAAAGGGCACGCCGGATACGGCCTCTAAAACGGAACTCTTGCCTGACGACTGATCGCCGCAGACTATGATCTGAGGGAGGGACACAAAATGGTCAATCCCTTGGGAGCGAAGACTGTCGATTGAGTCCATGAGATCGAGGCGGTCTTGAGAACAGAGGCCATTCAAGGCCTCTGAACGAAATGTTGTGAGGACCATGGTGTAGTATCCTGAAGAAGAGTACTAGACGAAAACTGCAGGCCAAATTGCAGGAGACTTTGGAAAGGAACAAGTGAGAGTGGAATCAAAGATGAGTCTACGGATCCCGTAGATTCAAAGACGTCTGCTTGTTATTTAGTATTGATCCCTTTCATTATGGCATTTTTCTCTGCCCGCCAGGAGTAATGGGGTCCTCCTGATGACCTCTATCAAAGATCGGCAAGCGCATTCTCCGAATCACCAAGAAACGCATTGCACACTTAAAACAGGCACTAACCGGCGAAGTATTAGTCTTGGGCCTCTTAGATTGAGAGTCTATGACGCCACTCGAAAAGAGTGTCTCTTAACGTCGTCTGTCTGGCTATCCCGAAAATGCCAACCGTCCAACTTTCTGTTACTGGAATTCTTCTTTCTTTTTCCCGATATTGGGCCTTGAAGCGTTTGCTACTGCAAGGAGGGAGCGACTACGCATCGTTAACAAGCTTGTAGAGGACGCAAAGAAACCACGCAGTCACCAACACGGCCGTTCTTTTTTCTGTTGGGGTCCACATTCACATGCATATTTGAGACTCTGAAAGATAAGAGTGTTTGATTGTCATTGGTGCGTAGATTCAATTGGCCAAGAAAATGAGAGGTAGCATTCCAAACGATGAATCACAAATCTGGAAGTGGGAGGAAGATCAGCTGCCAGGGATCCGTTGTCTTTCAAGTCTCCAGCATGGTCTGATACGGAGACAAACATGGGAGACGACCTCAACACTCACGTCACGTATGTGCTTTTGAAGGCTTGCTAGTCGGTCCCTTAATCCAGTGGCACACGCTATGTGACCTAGCGTTGGATTTTTTTGTTTTGAAAACAGTGCCGATAACAGTGGATCAGAATACGGTGATTATTTATTCTTAACACCTCAGTATAAGTGAAGTACTTAGAGACCGTGTCAAATTACGCTATTTTTGACGGCTTCCTCTCCCTCAGTAGCACGGCCTTATTTATGAGTCAAGTCGATATTCTCTCGGTTACTATGGAGCTATAGCTATATTTTGGAGCCCGAATTCTAGCCGAAGAAACGTCAATATGTAGGGGGTTCTCCTCCCCCCTCGTAGGTCTATAGACGAGTGAATATATTCATCCCTATTATTCCTTACAGACCGCATCCTGCAACAACACCTCCTATCCGCAACGTCCTTGCTATCTACCAACAGCTGACAGAGATTAGATGAGATCAAACACCCATGCTGAAATGTAGTGCATTATCTGTCTTTCGTGAAAATTGCGGGAAGTATTGATGAACGGCCGAGATGGCCCCGGTCGAATCCAGCTCTCATGTCACGAGGTGTTGTGCGTGCCGTTTGCTCCCGTTCCGCCTCCTTCCGTCTCATCGCCTTCTGTTCCATCGGGCAGCTCTCGATCCTCTTTCTCCATCTCCTCCATGAAGCGCATTGCCGTGTCCGGGCTTACCCCACGGTGAGGCGTGTCCTCTGTACCTGCAACAGTCAGCAAACAGGGCGTACGATGGTCTTGAATTCAGGATGGCGCTATTTTCATGTCTGCCAACTTACTCCAGGTAGGGTGGCGCGCCAGGATCTCCTCATGGCTGTTTTTCATCACTCGCTGCAGTGCCTCTTTTAACAGCGTTGATGTATCCTTCTTTTGGGGCGGGTTCTGGGCATCTGATTGTCCCAGTGCCGTAGGAGCCTCGCTAGGACCAGTAGAGGCCGTCTTGGGCTTGACGGATGATGTATCGGCAGACATTAAGGCGGAAATGAGTTGGTTCTGGGACTATGAGACTTTGATTGAAATGCAAGGTAATTATGTATGACGACCCTGAGCGCGGTGGGAAGTGGTGAGGCTGAGGCCCAGGGTGGAGACTTGGAGGACTTGGGGGCGTTTAAATATGCCCGCGGGCAAGCCCGCTCCTGCTCCTGCCAAGCCCCAGCAGGCAGCCACAGGGGCCAAGCACACCGCCACTGCTACGCCTCCTGCTGCAAAATCAAGCAAGGCCCCCGCAAAGACGGGTCCTGAGAATTAGATCAAGATGTTGGTGTGGGGGGACTGTCGGAATACGTGGAAATCGCGTCTCCTTAACTTTCAAGGGCCTGTTGAGGGGTTGGTTATGATAGATCGAAGCTGAGTCGGCGAGTGTTCGCTGCGACAAAGGTATCACACAATCACTTAATTGATTAAATTGATATAGATAATGACAAAATTTATTATAAACTTTTATAGTTTTGCTGTGTCTTTTATGAGGCCATTTATGGCAGGAGCCAGGGAGCAACTTTCTGGCCCGGTTGTGTCTTCAACAAAAGACCGTTCACTGCATATGGATCCTAAGGGAAATTTTAATCCCACTCACTAGTGAGTAGCCCGTGCAACCTCACATCAAATTTGAACGTCGATGTCGAACAATCGGCTCTTAACGGATTTTGACGTACGGCAGCGGAGCTACGGCGGCGTGTTTGTAGTAGCGGTGACTACAAGGACGGTGAACGTGAGGGTGTACTGTCCTTGAACGTCTGGACCTCGTCCATAAATTGAAAGCGTCACTGCTATCGGACCTAGGGGCTGCGTTGCAGGCACAGTCCCAACAAGTCGTTGCGATCTGAATGGTGGGGGTTGGTCGAGACGGATCCAATCGACCTGCGGGTTCGTTGAAGATGAGACGACGATATCCCCGGTTGAGTACCTGTAGTAAGGATCAAACCCGATAGCAAAGGGTTGCCCCTGAGTCACGGTTGCAGTCGGGAAAGATGTTGGAATTGTCCTTGAGGCTGTTGACGTGGTCGTCGTTGAGGTGCTAGGAGCGTCAGTAGCAGGAGGCAAGTTTATTGCGCCAGTCCTGGATGCAGGGGACGAGGCAGTTGTCGTGGGTGAAGTCGGTAGGAGAGAAATGCCTAAGCTTAGAGTCACGGTTGTGGAAGTTGGAATGGAATTCGCAGTGCTGATTCCGATGCTTGCAGGCTGACAAATATCGAGGGTAAAGCAGAATTCGAGCTGAACAACTCTTCCAGCGATGGCGAAATGCACCGTGAGGCTTATCGTGATAAGGCCTGCCGGGTAGTTGCTGGGCACGAGACCGGTGATTGCCCTCTCCTTTTCATCCAACGAAACCCAGTTCACTGCGGGGCTGGTGGTTACTTCAGCATCGTTTGCGAGGGTCTGCGCGAAGTTTGCGAGGCTGATGAAGAATTGTTGCCCTGAAGTCGCTTTGACAACAATTCTAGTCTCTGCTGTTCTGACAATTGGGGACTCTGACCTAGGGTTGGCACCGACATTCTCGAGTTGGGTAGAAGAACTGGTCGGCACGTCAATTCCTCGATCGGGAATCGTATCTGACAAGGCTGAGATGCTGTTTGGACTTTGCTGACGCTCAAGAACTCGAGAGGTAGCCAGGGAAAGAAGAGACAGCAGCCTCAACAAGGTAAGGAATAAACGAAAAGGGACTGCCATGGCGTTTCAGTGTTCTTGGATTTAATACTATGAATAAACAGATGCCGATGATGAAAGAATTTGATTCAGTGAGTCCAGCCGATGAGTGACTTTGCGAGAGAATTGGTGAAAGTCTAGGCCATCGATAGAGGTTGAGTTCCACGAAAGATTAAGGAAGAAGACGAATGAATATCGTTGAGACAACTTCAGACCTACAGGATTGTAAACTAGTCATGCCATGATGATCCTGCAGATATAACTAGAGTTACGGCTTTCTGAACAACACTCGATGCCATAATGATCTCAACAACTCAAGGGGCTTTCAGTGGAGAAATGAGCCCGTAGATGTGACATGTCTCGAATCGGCGATGACTTCGTAGTTAAAGTCTCATGTTCTCTGCCCTAATTCGCAATTGCGGACTAAGCTTAACTACCCTGGGGTAGCGGGACCCGCCAATACCCCAGGATGACAGCAAACTAGGAGCCGTGTTGACAGTATTGTTGTACAAGCCTGAGTCTGAATGCGTCGCGTGTCGATGTCTTCTACTAGTACATTTAATTCGCCGGATGGGAGCAGAGGGAATTCCAAGTTCCCGAGGCCGCTTGTGGCTACGTGTTCTATTTTCACAGGGCGATACTGCTACTTGACCCTGCTGCTTTGTTACTTCTTATGCGGGCTAGAAGGCAGTCCTTTTTCGGGTTATTGAGAATTGACCTTTGCTAAGAAAAAACGGGACGTCTATTCACACTGAGCCCTCCCTCACCCGTGTCTATCTATTCATTTCAATCAAGTACTGCAGAAACTTTCTGCCTGCCCGATCAACCCAGTTACCCCTAGGTCATCCTTCGTCAACACCTTTTCACCACTTGGCAGTCCCCAAGCCCTATCTCCAAGGGCAGCCCAGAATCGCCACATAAGACCCAAAAAGTCAAACGATCCGAACAAGTCAGTGAATTTCTCCGTGGATACTGGGATACTGATCGCTCGGACTCCACGCGCGCGGGCCCACATCTGCAGCGACTCTTCCGCCGGGACGACCTCGACGTGGGCCAGGACGGTGGTCCCGCTACGAGTCTTGTCGGGCTGCGCCAGGATGGCAGCCACAAACGGGCCAATGTTGCGGCGCACATCGCCGATGGTCGTGATCGGGGTGTCAGGCGGGTGCGTCGCGAACTGGACGTACGTGTCGCCCTGTCCGTCGCCCGCGCCCGGGATCAGGTGCGGCGCCAGCGGGCCGTAGTTGTAGTTGCTCGCGTACTGCGAGATGAAGAAGAACGTGGTCTTGGCCAGGAGCTCTTCATGAGCGCGGATGAACTTGTCGATGGCGACCTTGCCCCGGAAGTTGGGCAGGTCGAAGTTCCCATTGCTGAGTCCTACCGAGTCTGGCAGGGTGCTCCAGATGAAGTGCTGCAGACCCGGCGTCTCGAGGCAGGCCTTGGCGATGTTGATTCCCTGTTTCTCTTCTGCGGCGATAGCGACGTCGTTGTCGCCGAATTCTGCCCGCATGCCTGGCATGTCTGTCACGCCATACACTGCGTACGATCCAGAAAAGGCGGCACGCAATGAGGCCAGGTCGTTAAGGTCGGCCTTTACGACCTCGACCCCCTTGGCCTTGATGTCCTGCGCCGAGGCACTTTCCGGGTTGCGGGTGATGCCACGAAGCTTGAATTCCGGGTTATCCGCCAGAAAGTCGATGATGCCGCCACCTTGAGCACCAGTGGCCCCCACAATGGTAATAATCTTAGATGTCATGTTAAATGACTTCCGTAGCCCTTGTGCTGTGCCTTTGGTATAGGTTTTGATATGTGATCAAGACGCTGGTTTCAAGAATATGCGATAGCTGCTTTTGTCTGTTGACTCATGATAGTGCTAGTGTGATTTTCTATCGTTGTTTGGGCGGCGTGGTCTGCACTATATATACCTCAAGATATGCGTCCGACGTGTATTAGTATTTACAACATCGCCAGACAAGTCATTCCTGTCAATCTGAGATTGACAAATATTGCTTTAGAACTTGGTTCTGTTTAGTGATCGTCGTTAAAGATCAGTCAAATTTGGTGGAGATGGTCGGATCTCAATGTCCTCCGTAGGGCGAAGAGTAACATAAAGGTGCTACAATGCTGACTGGGACCACCCACAGTGGTGTTGCACGTCCGGCGTTGCTTACACATTCAAGTTGAGTCGAAAATCGTAGGTGTGACGCGGGTTGTTAGTCTCCACTGAAGGGCGCAGAACCCCACACTCTGACGACACCTTGAACTGTACCTAACAACTAGACTAGAGGGCAGATTACTATTCTGTCCGGAGTGTAAATTTGTACAACAGGGCAGGCGGCGGTAGGGACCGAGGCGCGGGTAAACACCTACAAAAGCCTTAATGAACTTACCTTCGGCTTCATTCAGATTTCAAGACCTCACCGTGTGGTGCGAGTCAAGGTGAGGCCTTTAGATGATGTAAGCATTGCTGGCAACCAGAAGCGAATACCGTGCCAGGGTTAGACGACCAACAGCGTCAAACCCACATCCTAGGCAGCTATTTCAAGTAGGTGCCTAAATACAAACGACATCAACCACGCTTTTACGCCTATATCTTCACATCATCGATACAGTTTGATTTAGTTACATTGCAACTGTACCAAGAAACACTTCACCCATCATGAACGATCGCTCTGGCGAGCCTGGAGGGCCGACGGTCTCCAGTCTTGGACTATTGGACACCGAGCGCGTCAATGCGTTTCGTGACGCCTTGGAGAAGATATTAACCTCTGAGATTGCGGAGGAGACCTTTTCTGAGATCATTGATGGGCTCCCAACGAAGGAAACCTGGCTCGAGTACGACAACTGGAGCGAGGACCACCCTGTTAACATGCTCGGTCACGAGACGATCTGTGATGGAGCCCGCGAGAAAGCGAGAAGGTTCCGCGACGAGCTTGATATTTATATACTATCTTTCCCATCCAATGTGAGTGTCTCTTTTTAATTCGCCGATGCAACATACAAACTTTCCGTTCCAAACTCCATGGACGTGCACATGATACGCTCAGATATTGATGCTTGCCAGACCTTGTATGACTTTCAGCAGGCAAAGCCTGGGACCAAAGAATACCTCCTGAGTCTCATCGAGCTATTGGCCAGATCTTGCCACGAGATAGCCGTCCGTATATTCCAGCTTGATGACGGTATCCACAAACGCAGTGTCTACGAGGCGTGGCGTGATTCACCCGTGGATCCGCAAGCCAATCAATGGCGCCGGCGCCGAGCACCTGCCGCGTTTTTTCATCCGTGGTACTATGTCTATAAGCAGTACCCTGCTGGAATCGCGGATGTGGTAGGATATTGGGCAGAAACTAGGATCTTTGGAGGTGTTGTGGTGTTCGATCACGGACCTTCTGGGGTTGAGGTAAGTTCACTCGCGCTTTCAGTCCAGGATTACGCCACGGACGTTAGCTGGTCGCAAGACTCCCCGGTTTCGATCTAAGCTTACATTTTTGTCAATTTGCGTTCCCAGCGAAAAGAAGTTTACATACACGGCGGCCGACGATGATCCGTTAACACTTTTCCCACCCACTTCAGACCAGCTCGAGTTGTTAGGACGTTATCTCCTCCAGCCAGGCGATGGCCCATGTCCCCTGCCCATCGAGTCGTCAATACTGAACGGCTACCGCTATCATCCCCATGACGCCATGTCGCGTTACAACGTATTCCGCGATCGATATGAGAGGAACGAGCCGCAGACCCGAAGCGATCATCGTATGTTTATGGATGGTCGAAATTGGCCTGAGGTGCAGTATCTATTCAAATGGATGGAGCTCCAGGAGAATAAGAGATGGGAGGGCATAGAGATAGATGAGGTAGAGCTGGCCGCTGTCGAAGAGGGCATGCGGCGTATCACGCCGTCGTCGCCTCAGTGGGTAGATCCCAAGGCGGCGACAAAAGATACTTTGTAGCTCTTTTAAAGATATTCCATTTTTTAGTTCAATTGATCATGTTGAGAGACATCGCATATGCAGATAGAGTATAATTGTCCATTAACAGGGCCGCCCTGATGACCGGTGCCTACTGCGATAGCTATACTCGACTGAGTCTTTGTGGTCTACCCTGGCCGCCAAAGACGTTGAAACGCGCGCTCCAGTAATTTGAGGCGCATGCGCGCTGTTTTGCGCAACATTGCCTGGTGTAAACGAATTAGGTCTCTGACCTGTACACCACGATCTTGGGATCACGCAGACCTAGTCTAGACAGGCAACCGTGGTTGGATATCCATTGAGAGGTCCTTTGACCAAGAACCGATGTTCCTGGCTTGCTTTCTATTCTCTCTCCATTGCACTTCTCACATGCTTACTGCAGCATTAGGCCTCTCCCTTATATACACCTTAGCCGACGGATCATTGAATCCCAGCTCCAGCAAGTGCAAGTTCTTGGGCCGCTGCTCGGGGCCCAAATTCATTTCCCCGCTCTCAACAAAGCTGAAATCGTACTTCATCAACATCTCCGCAAACACGAGCTTAATCTCCACAGCGGCCACGAACCTCCCCGGGCACGCGTGGCGTCCCTGCCCGAAGGTGATGTGGTCTTGGTCCGTAGATGTGTACAAGGACTGTCTAGCCTTTGACGAGGTTTTGCCGGGTTCCTTTTGTGCGTAGCGGAACCCGTTGAATCGCTCGTCTTCGCGGACGCAGCCAGAGTTGACGACTGCAATGTATGCGCCCTTGGGTAGGACCAGGCCATCTGAGAGGGTCATTTGTTCCTTCACGATGCGTTTGAAGCTGACTGGTGGGAGGCGTGCCAGGTTAGCAAATAAACACATGACGCTTGATGGCATGGTTGGCAAACTTACTAGGGCCAGGTGCGTTGACACGCTGCGACTCCTTCATGAAACTGTCCATCATCTCCAGCTTGGCAGGTGTCCCCTTCTGCCACCCACCATCCTCCTTTAGCACCCGCTCAACCTCCTTCCGTAGCGGTGCAAGGTGCTCGGGATGCGCAGCGACGTCATACACGAGGTCGACCAACGCCGCAGAGACCGTGAACAAGCTCCCGATAACTGCATAGACATACCGCGTGGCCAGGTTCACCGAGTCCCGCTCATAGCCCTCGGCCGCATCTAGCATCCACTGGATCATATCCTCGGGCTTCTCCTCCGCTTCCTCGAGCTTCTTTCTCTCCTCAATGAGCGGGACGAGGAACGCCTGAACCCGCTCCAGCCCCCGAGCCAGCTTCCTCTTCATCGGCAGCAGCGGCGCCACGACGGGCTGCAAGAATGCCGGGAGCAGCTTGAGCGCGATGGCGAGGCCGAAGATGTTGGTGGTTGTCTCGAGGTTGGCCTTGTGCCACTCCTCATTCCGCGCGAGCTCGCGACCGACCCAGGTACGAGCAGTGAGGTGCGAGATCACACGGGTCATGACGTCGTTCAGGGCGATAGGGGTCCAAGTTTTGCAGGGGCCGATGACGTGCGGGAGGGCGTAGGTCAATTCGTCGACAAGGCTCGGGATGGCTTGTGGAATCTTAGGTGTGAAACGCTTTTGTACAGCCCCGAAGGAGAGATGCGAGCTTGTGAGGATGTCAAGGCCTGTGTAGGTGCCCATCATGTCCTGGGCAGAGGGGGCTAGGGGTCAGTGAGAATTCCAGAGGTTCCGATGCATGGCATGAATCGGGGGGAGGAGTGTCGTCTCACATTCGATAGAGCTTCCATGGGATGAAGGCGCTGGCTGTCTACATGCTGCAGCTCATCCACATATCTCAAGGGAACGACGGTGACGTTGGAGTCCGGCCTCAGCATTGTGTAGACCGAGTCGCGGTGCTAGACGGAGAGGCTGTGTCAGCATTATGATGGGAAGCTTAGAACGGCACATGAGGTCTCACCTTCTCCCATCCTTCCTTGGTAATGTCCCACGCACTCGTGACAAATCGATAGCGTGTCACCCATCCAGGCTCGTACTTCCATTTCCTCCCGACTATGGGTGCACCGGGTAGGATGGTATAATTGGTGCTATTTCTCGCCTTGGCGATAATGACTGGGCAGACAATCAGGAGTGCGAGCAAAAGTAATTGAGCAACGGGGCCAAGGTTGGCCAACAGTCTATCCATGTTCAGCGAATAGGTCAGCAGCAGATACTGAAGGATTGGGTTGGATGTAGGCGAAAGATCTTAGCTGAGGTGCATAATAATGCAGTTTGTGACTGCGAGCATTGGGCAGGTGCAATTACTACCGACTCCTCTCAGTTGCCATTCACCCACCCAGCCACTCATCTGTGACCCAGGTGGCCCTATTTTTGGCCCCCAACATGCCCTTAGTTCCGGTTTGGTGGTGAACATCCGAGGCTAGGTGATCATCACGGCCCCAACGCCCCCACAGGCCGTTGGCACTAGTATGCCCCAGAATCCTGCGGGAAGGTTGTCCAATCTCGGTAAGTAGAACCGAGGCTTGCACAAGGCTGGCAGCTAGAACTGGGGGTCCATGTTAGCGCTAAGGCCGCGGCCAGAGCCTGGCCATGTAAGATAGTGGATCCCCGTATATCTGAATATGCATGTATCCGGGTAATGAGATATCCGAACATCCTTTGAGCCGTATTTCCGGCTGGTGCCTCTGCCAACCACATGGATCCACCGGTGGTACATGGAGTTCTCGGTCCTCAGAGGGTTTGTATTGCGGACTTCCCCGTTGAAAACACCCGGACCTGCCCGAATGCATTATATTTCTCAGTACAGCGGTTGTCAATTGGAAAACCTGCCACGCAATGCGGGGCTTGTTCGTCGTCGAACGCTGAAGTCTGAGTCGTCCCAAAAAGACTTCTTGCCTTTTGCATTTTAGGACCAAGAAACTAGTTTCAGTGAAATTGGGTCACTGTATACTATATCTTCCTCGGTGGAAGTGGTAGGAGGTTGACAGAAAATCAGTCGTTTCGTTCTTGGCTGGTTTCGCTCTTAATCCGTAGACATGCAAAGCTGTGTGCGGCGGTTTCATACATTGGTAGACGACTCAAGACTATAGCCAGAAAAAAAGAAGAAGGACTGCCAGTAACAGTGGCTGAACAATGCAGTTGCGGAGGCAGTAAATGAGACCTGGGTGGTCTATCATCTGTCTAAGTCGCTCGAGGCCACACTTCATTGCCCCGGGGTTCAACCGTCTGATTCTCATCGACTGATGCCCGGAGTCATATCCTTAAGAACATACATCTGACAATACAACTGAGTTGCTGCACAAAGAGCCTCCAGACCCAAGAAGATATCGTTTTCCACCAATTCCTTCAGCTCTGCCATTGTGGCTTTCAGCCGCCTCTCCTCGTACTGCGCTACCTCGAGCAGTGCAGACCGGACGTTGGTAGATGAGCGCTTTCCTTCATCCGGGCTGTAGGCTGCTAAACGTTCGAACTCAGGAAAGTCGGCACTATTGAGATTCCCCTCCAAGTGGTCCCGTTTCATCGACCCCACATCATTGTACAGCCTCGCAACAGCTGCCAGATGTCGGGCCATGTCCGACGCGATGTACTTCGCCTGGGGTGACCCGATTGGGTCATAGTTCGCATCTTTCTGGTAACCCAGTACACAGATGAGGACAGCCACAGCGAGTGAACCGACCGTGTGGTCACCTGAAATCGTTCGCGTCCAGGTTAGAAGTGAAGAACCCGGGTTTGCAAAAGTATTGTGGCGCGAAGCTAGGTCTTCTTGAGGCTGCTCGTGATTCTGCTGTCCCAGGCGGCGACTGGCCTCTATCTGCGTGATATGGGCCACGAGGTAATCTCGCAGATTATTTTTCAATTGAGCTCGGCTGTATGCAGTCGTGGCGTGGGCATGCGGAGCATTAAGGACGAAGCTCATGAAACGCTCGATGGTTTGGCGGAGACTGGAAGAGATGGCTTGCCCAGTCCGATCGCGGTCTTCTCCGTTCTGTACGTGCCCATTCATGCCTTTGGTTTGTGCAGAGTTGTTAGACAACCCGCTCTGAGACGACTGGCTCAGCTCGTGCTCTGTCTCGAGTTCCATGACCAAGGTCCCAATGGATCTCTTCAGGGCAACCAGAGCTTCAGAAGCCAGTTTTGCCACCTCGCCCTCAATGAACTCATCGACCTGGTAAGCAAGTGCTGAAAGAACCATCATCTCATACATCGCGTGTGATCCAAGCGCTCCGTGGTAAAGATTATTTACTGAGGTCCAGGTGAAGGGGATAAAGACAAGATGTTTCTCCTTGGCGGTAATCTTCTCCGGGAACACCCGCAGGCATTCGTTGCGCAGCCTGCGTTGGAAAAGAGAGCCCTCGATGAGCGAGGCCTGCATGCACCACCCTGCCATATTGGCGAAGATGGGCAACTGGCTGAAGAATTTGCTGGGCTTCAGGATGTCGTCAAGGGACGCTGGGAGAAGCTCGAGATTGCGGGCGAAACTCGAACCGTGGAGAGCTGTTTCTGCAGGGGTTGAGGAGATCCGGTCGATCGCCTTCAGTGCTGCTAGTGTGTATGCCTGCGATAGATTTTGTGATCCATAGGTCACTTTCTCGATCCACAACCGCTCAGCGGGCCGCTTGGATAGGGTCTCGATTCCTTTGCTAAGAGACAGTCGGGCAGCGCCAAGAGCTTGATCGATCTTCTCGACCAGACCTGGTGCAGATCCTACCACGGGTAGGCTTGCGATCGAACAGAGCGCGAGGACGGAGTATGCAGTAGGCTCTTGCTTTTCTTCCCATAGTCCACTGGGGGATTGCGTGGAAAGGAGGCGAACCAACAGCTGCAACAGCACGATCATCGCGTCCTCGACTACATCCAGTGCCATTTGGGAAAGACAGCCATCGGCCCAGAGATGCAAAGCTCTCACTAAAGACTGCGCTGTAAACATGAAGGAGTACAACTGAGTTGTGCTCTTTGGAATTACTGTCAGTCTGAGGTCGGTTTAGGTCACAAGGAATGACGTCGCAATGGACATGGAGCAGCTTGTGTGAATCTTCTGGCTAACTTACCCATTTGTCGCGAACGCTATCCGTGTTCTTCCACCATGTTCTGCAAATGAATTTCATTGCCACTTCAATTTCTCTGACGTGTTCTTGAGGCCCAGGGCAGATGCACAACGCGGTTAGAATGTTGCAGTTGGTCGTCAGGCTGGCTTCTCTCTCGCCTTCGTACGTGAGGAAGTGCGAGCCACCACAGTACATCTTGATCAAATGCCCTGCAGGCTTCGGAGTACCCAAAAGGTTCAGAACCGTCGTTGCCTTGGCTGTGTCGTCTCCATCTGGTTCAAGATGACGTGCTAGATCCACTTGTGAGCCATAACCCTAATGCTCGACAATAAATATTCTTTCAAAAAATAGAACCATTTCTTACCGAAACCGATTCTTCCAGCCCCAGCCACAAATCCATCTTCCAGGATTTTTTTGAGGATGTCTAAGTTCTGTCTGCCTAAGTCTCCGACACTGAAACCACTCTCCAGCAAGGTGGCCGTGACCTGGCCGTGTTGTTGCTGTCAGCAGCTATCATAGATGTGACTGTACCTGTAGGTAGGGACACTCTACTCACCCAAGATGTCTCAAAGTACGTTGACGGAAATGCGCTGGGCACACCTCCATCTCTCTGCCCACTTCCTGCATCCAAAACGTACCGCAAATACTGCTCGCAATCGTCGTTCCACTTAGAAGCATTGATTAGGACCGCAGCGGTCGCTGCAGGTGAGGCCATCATGCTGCCCATCACGGTATTTCCGCTCAAGCTGTCAAAGTCCACCCTCCCGGTGAACGCCTCAAGCGAATGAAGGAGGCTGGACTGCCTTTTCGCAATCAAAATGCGGCTCAAGTCGATCCGAGCCAGCTTTTTCTCCCGCAATTTCATGAGGGATTCTTGTGCTGGAAAATGAAATGAAGCCATCCCTGACACTTCTTCAAGGCCAAGAAGCTCCATTAGAGTAGGAAGCAGCAACTCGAACCCGACTGGCAACGGGGCCCGGGGGTCGAGAGAGAATATTCTCAGACGGTCCCTGAGAAACGAAGCGGCGGCAGTAATCCTACTCTCCAGACCTGACCCACCATCCATGCCATGATGTTTGCACAGAGAGAGCAAAGCAGCGGCAGTGTTCAGAATAATGTCGGTGTCTGTGTCTCCAGGCTCAACCCAGCCGCCGGTATCAAGCTTCTGAGTGTCAACGATCTTCTGAAAGCTGGAAGGGAAAAGCCAATTGTTGCTTTTGGCAGGCTTTGCCACCATGGAGAGCCATGCAGTATCGTACACTGCGCAGGTCATGGAGCCGAAGCCGTACTCTGGGTGATGCGCCGAGGCCAAGCCCTCGACCAATTTGAATGCCAGCGTATTCAGATTTTCCATGACTGGTGAGCTTGCTGACTATTGACGAACCTTCGATCATTAAGTTGACATGAATACGTCAATGGACGTTCAAGTTGTACGAGACTTGGTCCCAGGATGTACGCTCTATGAACTTGGCATCATGGAGGCCCCCTTCGGGACGTATACGGATTAAGAGCAAAGCCTCCTCATGGAGACCCACGGGACCCGTTGGTCTCTGGAGCCTCGGCATTCTCGAAACCCTTGATGTTGGTCGTCATCTCGTTGTCGGATCGTGTCTTCCGTGCGGGTCTGCCTTGGCCACTTTCCGCTTCCCAAGACGAATATTTTTTTTAAATGCATAGTGTATTGCACCCCTGTATTTTCCGGATGGGACCTTGAGGGGCCCATCGCTGACCGTACCCTCCCAAATAGCGGGCCGGGAAGCCGGCCTTGGTTTGGAAGGCCGGACAACTGCAGCCTGCATGGCTCCCGCAGAATCTCACGGGTCCGGGGTCACTCGCGGCTCCAGTGGCCTGCAGGGGTGTATTAAAATCTCGCCAACGGTCGCATCAACTTAATGGGACCATCCGCGATCGACCACCGCGTAATGTCAGGCCCCACACAGCTGCAGCCAACTGCTGGACTCCGCCGCAGACAAATCAGCCTCGGCGGCTGGCTGCTTGCAGTTGGTACGGTGAGAGATTGATACTCAGGTTCTCGGGTGATTTTTCGGGCTTTGTCTATGCCCGAGCTCTCATGTTCAATATTTTAAGACATGCAAACTCCTGTCTTTACCGGGTTTCTGGGAAGGATCACGAACATTTTTTGTTGTCGAAGGCAATTTTCATAATTTTCACTGTAACGAGCAACCGACGGAATCAATCATGGACACGAAGTTTGACTATGTCATTGTTGGCGGTGGCACGTCTGGCCTGGTGGTCGCCGAGCGGCTAACCGAGGACCCAAACATCTCAGTCCTTGTGCTTGAAGCTGGCGCAGAGCACACAACTGACCCTCGCATCCGCACCCCAGCTTTCTGGCGCCCACTGCTGGGCGTGCAAGATTTTGACTGGTGCTACCAGTCTGTGCCGCAGGTGAGTTGGTGTGGGTTCCCAAGTCTGTCCACTCAAGCACCCATGACATTAAAATCTTCAATCACTAACCAAACCACAGAAAGCCCTGAATGGAAAGGTCATCGACCTTGCACAGGGTAGACTCATTGGCGGGTCAAGCGCCATCAATGGCCAGGCTTTCGTCGCCAACTCTAGGGCCGCCATGGATGCATGGGCCGGCTTTGGCAGCCCCGGCTGGGACTGGGAGACGATGGGTCCTTACTTCAAGAAGTTCCACAACCTGCACCGTCCCTCTGAAGAAGTGTCCAAGAATCTGCGCCTCGAGTACATTGATGAAGATGTGCGTGGCACCGATGGACCAGTCCATGCATCCTTTCCCAACGAGCCGGAAGATCCTGTGGCATCTGCCTGGGTTGACACCTTGTCTGCCCTAGGCTACCCGCCGTCGGGCGATCCATTCTCCGGAGACTTCACTGGCGGATACATCAATGCCGTCTCGGTGGACCCGGCCACGGCAACCCGGAGTGATGCTGCTACGGCCTATTACGAGCCCTCGAAAGCTCGACCCAATCTTCACGTCATAACGGGCGTTGAGGTCCAGAAACTCTTGTTCGATACCAGTGGGGATTTCCCGAGGGCTACCGGTGTACAGGCCAACAAAGATGGCGAGTTGATCACGTTAGAAGTGAGAAAGGAGGTCATCCTCGCCGCCGGCGTCTTCGGCTCGGCCAAATTGCTCGAGCTGTCGGGTATTGGCGACCGGAAGCTCCTTGAAAAGCTTGGAATACCTCTTCTCGTTGACAACCCAAATGTTGGAGAAAACCTGCAGGACCACCCGAACGTTGCCGTGAGCTTCGAAGTCGTTGACGGGGTCCCAACCCTAGACGCTCTTCAACGCCAGGAGCCGGCAGCTCTTGGGGCCGCAATGGAGGAGTTCGCAACGAAGCAAAGAGGGCCCTTTGCCATTGGCGGAAACTACGCAGGGTCTCTTATTCCGGTCCCGGCCTTTGTGGGCGGGCCCGGTGCGGACGCTGCGCTCAAGCAGGCCCTCGAGGCGGGTCGTACAGTCCCCGGCGACTCCTCGACACTGCATGCCAAGTTCGTTCACTCCATCTTGGGAAAACGGTCCGAAGGCGTGGCCAACATCTTCACATACGCAGCATGCAGCAGTAAGTTCCCCTCTAAGCTTAGATACTGTTCCGTGGTGATGAATTGGAGGGCATCATAGCCTAACTTGAAGATGTGAAACAGACTCTATTAACCCAGGAGCTGCGCTACCACCCGGAAACTACTTGACTTTGGCAGCAGTACCGCTCTTCCCTCTTTCACGCGGTAGTTCGCACATTACCTCGATCGATCCGTCTGAAAAGCCCGCCATCGACCCAAAGTACTTTGAGAACCCGCTGGACCTCGAAATCACCACGCGGCTTGTTATGTATTTTGACACTATTATCAACGCCGAGCCCCTGTCGAAGTTGCTCAAGACCGACGGCCGGAGGAGTGCTGGTGCGCCAGACCTGACCAACGCTGAGAAGGTCAAGGACTATGTCAAGGCCGCCACCCTGACCGTAAGGCTTCCCCTCGTTGACTTCGAAAACGGACGCTAAGAATGTCTTCTTTCAATCTTTTAGTGCTTCCATCCCACAAGTACTTGTGCGATGCTCCCGAGAGAGAATGGAGGCGTTGTTGACTCTGAGCTGAGGGTTTATGGTGTCAACGGACTCAGGATCGTGGACTCTAGCATCATGCCCATCGCTGCCAGGGGCAATCCGCAGACCACAGTCTACGCTGTTGCTGAGAGAGCTGCCGACCTTCTCAAGAGGGGTGCTTGACCCCTGAGAGCAAAGTAGTCACGGGGTAGATAGTCAAATAGTCATCCGTATCTGTAGCCTCGCATGAGAAATCAGACTCTTATTTTTACTCATTTTGCTTCCTGCGTATCACGTGTTGTCAAGGACTCAGCGATCCCGCTGAGTCTTCGCGCCCTAGTCCGTAGTGTTTACCACAAGTATTTCGGGAGCAAGCCCCTAACTCGAATCCCGAAGCACGGCTGAGGGCCTAGCTTGGAATCACTGGCAGATCACAACTCCGCGTTATAGCGTACCAAGGCTGGACGCCTAAAATTCGACTCTTGAGACAAGACGAACTTTTCCATCCGCGAAACCCGTCAGCAAACTGCGAATCAGTCTATCTGGCGCTGCCAGATCCCTCATGCAGCCCAAATTTCGAAGACAGGGATTCTTCGACCGGATGTCCGCAATATACGTGTTGTCACAATTGTTCGGTAGGTACTCCACCGAAGTAGCATAGGCTATACTATTTTGAAGGTATTTTTAAAAGTCTTTAGGGGGGATGATCAACAGTCCAGGCCCTTGGTGGAACCCTTGACTGTGGAACTGCCTGTGTGCTGAAACCCACGAACTGCCTGTTGGCTGCCGAATTCTGATGGCGCGTAAAAGCTCTTTCCTTCAAGAGGTTTTTCGGATCAATGATGCTACTCTACTCGGCCCATCGGCTCAAACCCGTTATCAATGCTGGTTTTATTCTTGCTGTTGGTTTACCCAAGGATGTTCCCGAGGCGCAATCCGATTCGCGGAGGTGGACCCTCTTCCCTTGCTGAGCCTGAAGATCCACTCACCCAGGCAACGTAGGGGCCGCTGTGTGGCCCCCATGCCATCTGAAGGATTGTCTCGCGTCTGGACGATTTACGGATAGCCCCCTGCCCTGTACGCATGTTTGCGTTCGAATGGGCGACGGCGCAGTTGTCGGGATCATCAACCTCACGGATAGTCGACAACATGCGAGCCGCCGGCCTGTGCTGGCTGCCTACTGTGTGACAAAGTCGGACGAATCCTTCGATCCAACTGCAAAAGGGAGGCCCAGAACGCCCAGCCCAACCCAGAAGACCTCGAAATCAATTCCGCGGCCGTTTGGTGGGTCAGAATGACCTAAACAAGCGCAAGCGTCCTGCGCCTCGAGATGTTGGTTGATGGGATGTTTGTACTTCGTATCGAAGCGACTCTGCAGGATCTGTTCATCAGGTGGTCGTTCTCGTTCTCCGAATCATCAGCGTCTATCAAAATTACCTCGCCAACACACGCCCATGCGTTGAGGCTGACCAAAATGGTGGGTCCCATCTGCTGCACGCTGTGAGCAGTGAGCAAGGTTGTGGTGCAGAATGCATCCGAACCATGATCCGGCCACGGAACCCACAAAGCGGGTAGCATCGTTAATTGCATACTTTGACATGTCAATTAAGTACTGTTGGAACCTGCGGGATGCTGAAGATGCCCATGTCTGTTCATGATTTCGTGTTCCCTTGCCAAAACATCTCAGGGAAACTGTGGTCTACCTCCTTCGCCATTTATTTCCACCTGTGTGCATCAATGGGAAGATCTTATCACCTGTCTTCTTCCCACGTGCCCGTAAAATTTCCTGATCTTGCTTCACCCTCTCTGCCCAAATTATTTCACCTGGCCTCTCGCGTTCTTCGTCGACTTCGTCTCGTGCAAATTTCTCAAAATGTCTCTTCCACCTGGAATGGACCTCTCAACAACACCGGCGGGCATGCCGCCGAATGGGACGATGCCCAATCTAGTTGACCCGTACACCCGTGGCCCGGTGTACATTGCTACCGCATCCGTGTTCATGGGAATCACCACTGTGTTTGTCCTCGTCAGGTTTTGGGTGCGCTTCATTGTGCAACGATCGCCATGGTGGGATGACGGTTCGTGCCTCTCCTCTCCCTCGTCTGGAGGACCTTATAGATTGCGCACTGCTGACAGACTGTGTTTGTAGTGGCTTGCACATTGGCTCTGGTATATTATTTCGGCTTGATTCTTGGCCTTTATTTATAGAAAAGTGAAGCTGACGCCCTGTCTCTGCTCTGAGTAGCTCTCACAGGGAGCGTATTGCGGTCTGAATATTTGGAGTAAGTCGGCCTTTCCAAGTTTCTCTTTCCGGCTGGATTGGTTCTGACATCATAGCTCAGTGTGTCTCAACGGAGTTGGAACACAGATATATAATCTGTCCATCCAGAATGTGTTGGATCTCACGAAAGTATGCCACCTAGCATTACTGCCCATTTCACATTTTCCTTCATCCCTAAGTCTAGGCCCTGACGTGTGTGGTGTCTAGGCGGCCGAAGTCATGGCGGCCATGACTGAGCCAGCGATTGGGTTCACCAAGTTGACGCTGATGCTGTTCTATTACCGTCTCTTCTCCCGTCATTTTGGAACAAAGGTCGGCATCTTCTGTGGCATAGCCGCCATAGTACCTGTCTACACAGTGCTTTTCTTCCTATTCCTCTTCCTGGACACCGCGTCGCAGACAGCTGCGAATAAAGCGATGGCAGTATTCAACGTTTTCTCCGACTTCTATCTACTGCTGTTGCCCCTGCCTGCTGTTCTGGGCTTGAATCTGCCAGTAAAGAAGAAGTTAGGACTGGTGATTCTGTTCTCCACGGGTCTCTTGTAAGTGTCACCAATCACGGTAGACTCTTGCATGGGATTTACTGGAAGCAACTAACTAACCTGTGGGTCCATCAGCTGCTGTATTATGAGCCTTGTGGGAGCGGTATATCGTTTCAATTTCGCGGAGAACGAAGCCAATTTCACTTGGAGCTTGCTGGACGTGATCCTGATCAAGTAAGTTCCAACGCCTGCAAGAACTCGTGCATGTGGACTGGGTCTGGTAGCACCACAGGTTAGAACTCCGCTGACTTTATAATCAAAAGCACCATCGAATGCTGTGTCGGTATCATGTGTACCTGCCTACCACTCTTCCCAGCCATTATCAACAACTCGGCCTTCGGCCACTCTGTCGATTGGTTCAAGGTAACCATGCAGTCAATCCGTGTTCGTCTGATGAGTTCTCGTTCACGCGTCACGTCCGATGATACTCTGCCCAGCAACCACATCTACAGGGACTCCGTCTACATGACGCAAGAGGTTGGCGACGGGGCTCATGGCAAGGCTGGTGACCCTAGCTACTCTTCTATCCAGCTTACCATCCGCAACGGGAGCAAAGAGGGAAGCCCTCCTGCACATCAGCTTCAGCATATCGGCAATGACAGCCGAGTTGATGCTGCGGAGAAGGTGCCTCGCGGGCCACATCCCCTCTCTGGTGTCGAGGTGGTCAGAGACTATACCATTCAGAGGGAGTAGGGTACAATCTGCCTGAACGGAATGGGGTGCGGTGTCCTTGGTGTCGACGATGATCCCTAAGGGGCGACTTTGAGAATAATTGTAGCGAAAACGATAGACCATTCCTCTCTTGGTAGGTGGACGCGTGTGATTCGCCAATGGGGTTGTTGACAGATTTAATGGACTTGGTCGATCTTGTTTTAGAAGTACGTGGGCTTACCGTGGCAAGCCAGGTAGTCGTGGAGGGTTTAGTTTTCCAACCATATGTCATGTCCCTGTGTGCGATCGATCGACGTGAAAATTTCAAGGATTTTATTCAAAGATTGGATTCGGTGATATTCCAATCTATGGGAACGTCTGGGGAACAAAACGGGGATGGCAAGTACAGCTGTAAAAGAGGCAGATCTGCTCAAGTGTGGGAAGTGCCACTACATTGGCAATGCTATCGAAGTTCCTAGGACGTGCACCTCACATGAAGAAGTGCTCCTTTCCAGATGTCTGTGGTCTGCGTCTCGCGCACCCCCCTTGAATATGGACACATGACAACTTACGGACCCACACTGACGACAGCTTCACTCTCATTTCTAAATTGAACATATTATACAGGACCTACATCTCGTCTTCGTCCCTGCTGTACCACGGATAATAACCTTGGAATAGTGTGTTACGTACAAGCAGCCAACACTCGACCGCACAACGCCAACGTGTACCCACTGAAACCTGCAGTTGGCATCATTATTGATCGAGGGCGACACCCCACTGCAGATTGCTACACCACACCAACAGGGGCCAGCGATTGCAACACTGCACCAACTGCTGCAACGCTGTGGAACCCCGGGGCACTGCATTGCGACGCTGCACCAACAGTCGCAGCATGGGTACCGAGGCACAGAAGAAGTGAAGACTTATCAGAAATTACACATGTCATTACAAGGATATAAGTTGTGAGCTTTGATTGCGTTTCGACTTAAGCGTCTAAGTGCATATTGCCCCGGCGCTACCAGTGCGGATCCACAGACGGCGTTGGGCCGACAATGCTTGCATTGGGGTGGAGGCAGCAGCCATACCACGGACCCTAATTCCGACATGCGGTCATCAGCTGAGTTGATCGGTTGGCAAGGCTGCCACAGCTAATTTTAGACAACTAAGCCTTTGCAGCTGCATGGGTTGGGGAAATCGAGCCAGTGTGCCTGGTATCCTGCTTGGGATATCGCGCGGCAAAATGTATCTGGTGGGGGCTGTTTGCCTGCGCTCGCAATGCTGTACCAGTTGACGTTCACTTCCCTATATCAGCTTATTCTCCTTGCCAGTCTATAGGTTCTTGCGCACTGCATCCTGACTCGTATCCGTCCACCGCCAGTCCACAATGCACAACCCACACGCCACATTCAGTTCCATCGGTGCTGCTCTGGTTCCGTACGACCTTAGCATGTACCGCATTGCACTATGCCTGATATCCACCCTTCTGGTATGTACATCCGAAACATCTTAGACTCCAGTTTGCTTACCGAAGCATGTGCTTTAGGTCGTTTTCGCTGGACGACTCACATATAATGTCTTTTTCCACCCACTAGCCGGTTTCCCCGGGCCGAAACCTTGGGGTGCCACGCGATTGACCTACGTCTGGCAACTTTCTCGAGGTAACCTCCACGACAAAATACGGCAGCTCCACGAAGATTTCGGCCCCGTAGTGCGAATCGCGCCAGATGAGCTTTCCTTCGTCACCGACACCGCATGGCGGGATATTTACTGTGGAGGGCCTTGGAACAAGGGGTTTCCCAAACATGAGGCCTATCGCAACGCCCAGGGCATGCAGTCGCTCTTTGACGCCCCGGATGAGCAGCACGCCAAGATTCGTCAGCTCTTGCACAAGAACTTTTTCTCGTTCCGTGCCGCACGCCGCCAGGAACGTATTGTGCAGGAATATGGAGACAAGTTGATCGGCCAGCTACGAACCCACTTCTGCCAACAAAATGAATCTGAGCAAACGAAACCTCCTGTCGACCTGTTCCAGTGGTATACTTTTGTTGCCTTCGATACGATCGGCCAACTTGTTTTGAGTGAGGATTTTGGCTGTTTTGAAGGCCATGAATACCATCCGTGGATTCAGATGGTGGTCTCCCACCTCAAGCTGTCAGCGGTGTTCATGTGCACACGACTGTTTCCCCCTCTGCCTGCTGTCTTATCACGCATGGCACCTTCGAGTTTACGAAGATTGGAGAAGAGATTCATAGGTCTTCTTCTGCAGAAGGTTGCCCGGAGACAGTCTCGGAAGCTGCCCCCAGGTGAACAGGACTTGGTTTCGATCGCGGCCGGCGAGCTGTACGACGACTCGGAAGAGGGAGATGCCAACAGCGGGAGTGCTGCACCATCGAAAGCTGGTAGTTCTGGCCAAGCTTTAAGTCAAGCCGAGCTGGAAAGCAATTGCTTCCTTATCCTGGTGGCCGGCAGTGAAACTGTTGCCACGAGCCTTCTGAGCTCGACACACCTAATTTGCGAGCATCCGGAGGTAATGCGAAAGCTTGTGGCCGAGGTACGAGCGGTCGCACAACACGAGGCTGAGATCGACTTCAAGAATACCACCAACAAAATGCCTTACCTGAACGCTGTCCTGCGTGAAAACCACAGACTTTGTCCGCCTCTGCCAAATGGGCCGGCCAGAGTTACGGGCCCCGATGCTACACTCATTTCTGACTATATTGTTCCCCCTGGGGTAAGGCTCTACGAGAACTCCACAAGATCGCCTGTTGAGAATTTGAACTGAACACACCACTGACTCGGAACAACAACCGCAGACTGCCGTGTCAGTGACACAATATGCCGCACACCGAGCCTCTCAGAACTTCTTCCGGCCCAACGACTTCTTGCCTGAGCGATGGCTGTCAGCGGAGCAAGCAGCTAAGTACGGTTTTACCCAAGAGCACTATGCGCAATTTTCTCATGACAACCGTTCGGCTTGTCGTCCCTTCTCGGCTGGTGGGCGGGACTGCATAGGACAGAACTTGGCGTGGTTTGAAATGCGAATCCTGCTGGCACGCATGATTTGGAATTTCGAGTTCACAGTGGCCCCACGCCGTTCCAGAGGCCAGTCTGATGCTATCAGGATCAAGGATGGTGTTCTGGACTACTCTGCGTTCGCGAGCTGGACGGATATCAAGGCTTATATGCTTTGGCAGAAAGAGAGTTACTACGTGTATTTGCGTGAACAGCAGTAGAGGGTTAAAAGGTTTCATTACGATGTGTATACTTACCTAGGCAGCACTTATTTTCGAATGGTACAGGTGTTATTTTCGATCTCCGGGGCCTCTGTGGATGCTCTACTTCACCGGCTGTTAGCCCTTGGGCTACTGGTGGCGACGATCAACGGCGACGTCAGGAGCGATGATTCTTGGCCTCGTCTAAACGGCAAAATGCTAAGACCGCGTGCCCATATACTGTATTATTTTCACAATCTTAATAGTACTGTATTCTTTTTTTCTTTTTTGAGCGTTGGGTCTTGAGCGTTTACCACTGTATGAAGGCACCACGTACATTTCATGTGTATGAGGGATCGGGAACGCAACCGCTAGGACATGGAACCTCTGACACTCGTAAGATGCTTTTGCAATCTTAATTCTCTCAATTTTAGAATAGGTTGAACAGTATCCAAAATTCTCTTCGGTAGAATAGGGTCCAGATCAAAATTGCTTACGCAAAATATTTTCCAGACCCGATGTACTACATGTTTCCCGATATTGTCGTGGGCTATGCAATGTTGCAGGGTAGCTGGTAACGTTGCAAATTAACTGTCTGGGCTCAATTTACAGCTCCTTGTCCATGCACCTTTGCCTGATTCAAGAATGGGACATGTTATAATGGAGCCCTCCCACTCCCTTCCGTGTACCATTGAGGCAGGATGATGTCCCCAAGCGTCGCGGAAGAATTCCAAGGGTCTAATTGAGGCGCCATGGTCTTTCTCGATTCCGACTTCCACTGGGCCAATAACACCAATACAGAATTCTTGTCGTCAAACAGACCTCGATCACACCAGTAAGCACTTCACGCGGCCTGCTGGGCTGTACAGGTCTGGTAGAACTTGTAGCCTGCCCGGAATCCGCATGGAAGAATAGAAAAGAAGAGAATTGGTAGCTGTGTCCAGATATCTTCCTGAAGTGGCCAGTGTATCAGGCTCGCGGGCACTGGTGGGAGAGAAACCAATACTAGCGACCCGTCACGGGATGCAAAGAAAGTCCCTCATACTGGCTTGATTGATGATGTCCCGTCAGAGATCATCAAAAAGTTTTTCAGACTGCATTAAATTCGGTCTAGAACCATTAAAGATTGCTTTCCCTTTGCATATACTCAAACTACGGCTGTTGCTTAATCGTTCAGCTGTGTGATCCGATGTCCACTGCCGGCGGTGCCCAGTGGGACCCTCCAGGTCACACACGCAATAATCGCAGCTGAAAACTAAATGAATATAGAAGGAATCAATTCGATAAATGATTGACTAGAGAACTGCTTATTCGATAGCTGGTAAGTGCGCACAACTTCTCGGAGAGGGAACATCATTGGTTGTTGTCGACCTTGTCAGAACATTTATTTTTTTGCTTATTGCCTTGGAGCCACCAACGACGAGTCTGGTCATATCGGACTTTGCGGAATCAACTGCAAATAACGACTTAATCCCGTGAGTGCCCGTGTCGTTTGCATATCATTGTGTCCGGCTGACCAATGACCCTGGAGAATGCCGATCACTACCGAACCAACACGGGGCAGCAACAACACTGGCATAGAACAGGAATTCATGCTTCATCAAAGTAGGTTCCTATACGGATTTAACTTCTAATGTTTCGATCACACTGGATCGACCGAGACAAGTGCAACCATGGAGATCCATTTAAAGAGCATGATTTTTGGACAGCTTTTGCGGATTGCGTCACCTAATGGGAAGTTGAAGTATCCCGACAAGCTTGACCCGTCCTCATGGAAGGTTGCTGCGCAGCAGGGCCCATCGCAGGAGCCTCACCGATCGCCCCAGTCATACGAGCAAGCAAGAAGCGAAGGCGAGGCAAACGGATTGAAAATAGCAGTTAAGCGTTTTGAAGCCCAGCGGGAGGATATCGAGAGATGCCAGCAGTCAAAGCCCCTCGCAGACAATCCTCGTGATGTCGCGGTCGTGGGTTGGTACGGTCCTGATGATCCAGAGGTTTGTTTCTACAAACATCACAGATAACCGCTCAGCCATTACTTACTCACTGTCATCTTGCACAGAACCCTCAAAACTGGCCCAGTGGCTTCAAACACCTCATCGCCTTCCAGATGTGCATCCTGAACTTCGCCGTATACATCGCAAGTTCAATCTATGTACCCGACGAGCCGAATCTCATGGAGGAATTTGGTGTTGACGAGGTGGTTGCAACACTTGGGTTGTCACTTTTCACCTTGTAAGAGCTTAGCCGACAGACTTTCGTCCAAGCCAATCCCAGCGTTGACATGTCTCGAATTTTCAGTGGTTACGGTACTGGTCCCATGCTGTGGTCGCCATTGTCCGAGATTCCCAGCCTAGGCCGCACCCACATCTTCTTCTGGACCATTTTTGCCTTCATCGTGTTCCAAATCCCGGTCGGCCTCGCCCCAAACGTTTCCGTCTTTCTGGTCTTCAGATTCATAACCGGCTTCTGCGGCAGTCCGTGCTTGTCCACCGGCGGCAGTACTCTCAACGATATATACCCGCCCACACAAGTTCCCTACCTTTTGATTCTTTGGTAGTCCGCAGGCGTTCTTGGCTTTATCTTCGGCCCCGTTATTGGCGGGTACCTTGGACCGGCGATGGGCTGGCGCTGGACGATCTGGGTCTTTATGTTTCCGTGTGTTGCAGTGCTGATCACAATGTTTTTCCTCCTCCCTGAAACAAGCGCTGCCACTGTACTCTACAACAGAGCTAAGAGGCTTAGGGCTGCCACAGGGAATGAGAATCTCAGGAGCCAGACCGAAGTCGACACGAAGCAGCATACCGCCAAGGATAACTTTCTCCTCGTCGGGAGAGCCTTCACACTCACTTTTCTGGAGCCAATTATTCTCCTTGTAGATCTATACGCAGGCCTGCTGTACGGTGTACTGTTCATCTGGTTTGAATCATTTCCTATTGTATTCGGCGGCATCTACGGATTCGATATTGGCTCTCAAGGTCTTGTGTTTCTCGGCATTCTTGTCTTTACCGCCATCTCCGTGGCTGCAGTCCTATTGTGGACAAACCGAGTCCTCGTCCCGGCGATGAAGTCAAGCAATTTCCGCCCCGAGATGGTCCTGCCGCCAGCATTTTTCGGGTGTTTTGCGCTACCGCTTTGTCTCTTCTGGTTCGGATGGTCCGCGCGGGAAGGCGTTCATTGGATTGTTCCGACCATTGGGGCGGGCTCCTTTGCCATCGGTGTTGTCACGCTATTCAATGCTGTGTACACGTTCATTGGCATTGTCTACGCACCCTACGCTGCATCAGTCTTTGCAGGTGCTGCTCTATTCCGAGCTTCCCTTGGCGGTGCTTTCCACTCTTTGTGGGTTTTTATTAGCCTCCTTATGTTTTTGCCAGCAAGTATGGACTGACAGGCTACGATTAGGCGCGGGAAATGTTTTACAGGCTAGGCGTCGGCCCAGGAAACTCCTTGCTGGGAGGCATTGCTATGCTGTTCATGCCTGTTCCCTACGCGATATACCGAGTGAGTAGACATCAAACGCATTGAGGCCTGGGTATGAGCTGACAATTCAATAGTACGGCGAGCGCATTCGAAGCTGGAGCCATCGCGCACGGTAATTCGCTTGGCCAGGCAGAACAGAAACTTGCGCAGATACCAACATATGCTGAACACGGACTCAACATATTTACCCAGGGGTAAAAGACAGCTTACATCTGGGTTTTGTGGGCATGCTTTCCGGCGTTTGGGGTGACTTTGTGACTGATCGATTGCTTCCGTGCACGTACATTGCTCCCTCCAGAGTGTGCGAAGCGTGATGTTGCAAGTCAAGGCAAGGTCGTATAGAGTCCTTGAATCTCTCAAAAAGGATGCAGCCGATACAGCCCCATCTAGGCCCATATTTCAGGACAGGCGGGGCTTTGGCAGGGAGGACCGCGACTTGCATCTCAAGAGATGTATATGCGGTTGCTTAGAAAGCAATGGTCTGCTATGTGAGACGTTGTGAAGGGGGGCTCCGAACCTCGAAGCCACCAGCTGAGCTCTTAGGCATATGCATGCGATTCCCGAGAAAGCAAGAGATATATTCATGTACCTGACAAAGATTTTGAAGATCAGATCACGAGAGAGGAAGTATCAGCACCTTCGTAGAAGCGTACATGGCTTTTGTCGTACCAAACAATTGGGAAATGGATTCTTTTTGTCAGGTTGAGTGAGTTCGTATTGAATCACAGCGCTAGTAGGTTTGTATCCACTAAGGATTCAAATGGAATCATATCCGCTGAGGGTCGCGGGGAGTGTGTCCGCACTTATGGTGTCAACGAATCTGTATCCACCAAGGGTTCCATGTATGTCGCGAGACAGGACGTGTCTGAGTGTGAAAAGCCGCCTGTGACCGCAATTTAGGTGAGCTTCCCAAGGAATATAAAATGGGCTGCTTCTCCTTCCCAAACATTCACACTTATCAGGACATCCATCCCACCCCATCCAACTCTCACAGCTGGCAAGACTCAGTCAACTCCCACTATCATACTTCATAGCCCTTAATCAGAGCTCTTTGTTATACAGCAAACATGAAGTTCACCATGCTTTTCAGTCTCGCCCTTGCTGCAGGCACCTCAGCTAGGAACTGCAAAGTAGGCCTGAACTACTGCGGACAGACTCTGCTCGACATTGGTATGTCATCCAGGTCCGCTCTCACCGACGTAAATCTAACCTCCGTGTCATGATAGGAAAATATCAGCCTCAAATTGATCAGGCACTCGCAGACTCAGGCGCAAGGAATGTCAATAGTGGGCGGGACGACCTTTTTCACTGTGAGGGCGGAGACAATGGTGTCATCCGATTTCTCAGACACTGCGACTACCGGTGCAAGGACAATGGCAGCGACAACAATGACACCTGCAACTAGGATCGGGCGGCCTTCTTTGCTGTTAGGTTCAACGACTGAGAATGAGATGCCATCATCTCTTTCTAAAAGCCAAGAACAGTCTGTATATTTGACCTTTTCGAGGATGCTCGATGAAATGTAACTGTACTGTTTGTGAACTTTCTGCCGAGTTCGGAATGGCTTGTCAATCGCCGCCCATGAACCTTACTGTACAAATATGGTGCAACTACCCTACTCCACATAAGTCGCGCGGTGGTCGACGGATTCCTCAAGTCAAATCGGGATCGAGTCGGCGCGCCATGAACATGCTTTTACAGTCAGAGTAGCGGTAAGCTGAGCATCAGCAGACTGTTGATGGCTTACCGCAGGCCGCTGCAGAGGGAGGTAGTAGGATGATAATCATTGCATAGCACGGTGTATGTCCAAAAATGACCTATGACGGCACGATTGCTGTAGAGGCTTTCCTTCACCATAACCACACGAACCCAATCGCCATCTCACAATTATCCTCATCCGCATCTTCAGGAGATGAGCTCAAATGCCAGAACATCGTATCGAGAACTCGGCTAGTCTCTGGCGCTGGTAGGAAGCCCATGGGCCATAGAAACACGAAGCCTACCTCCCAGAATAGATCTGCCATTCAATACGCGGATAGCAGTCTCCGCATCGTCCTGGGTTTCGAAATCCACGAAACAATAATGATGATTGCCAGGTTTTGTTCGCGTTGATGGATGTGGGGTGATCCGTTTGCTGATGGCGACGCTAAAAAAACCAATTGTTTTAGTTTCCTACTCATCAATGTCGTAACTACACGCTGTGTGCTCAAATCTGACAAGGGTATTGACGTGGCAGAGAACTTACATATTGAAGCCCTCTAGCAAGCTTTGCACCTCCTCATCATGCTCCACTCGGTTGATCATCTTCCCCAGTCCGCCGAGATACACCCGAGCTGTTGCGCCACTTTCCTTCACGCCTCGGAAGTGCTCCATGGCTTTGTAAGGGCCTTGCTCTGAGCGTTGACTCTCAGGTGCACGAACCCCATCACCGTCCGGCCGCTGGCCTCTCCAATCACCCCATCTTTGGAACGTCGGCTTGTAATCGGGCTTCTTCCATGCTCTCTCGGTTCGCTTAGGCTTGCACGGCCCGACCTTCACAGGCCGGTCCCTGATGGTACTGCCTACTAGGCTCTCAAGCGCCGCCCGTGCGCTGTCGGAACTCTTGAAGTCGACGAAACAGTATCCTGGGTTCCGCGCTGTGACGGCGTCGAACGAGATGTGGAAATTCTCGACGTCTTCCCGGAAGCCGTTCGCAGCCAGCATAGCATCTATTTCATTTGGCTGGACTTCATAGAGGAGGTTGCCGAGATAGATGCGCTTGCCTTCCGCAATCTTCTTGGCGGCTTCATCCGTGCCCCAGCTCAGGGTCTGAGAATCCTGGTGAAAGTCTCCCCACCGCCGATATTGGACAGTGCGAGGGCCGCTGCTGTCTTCTCGCCAGCTTCGCCCGGTGCTCCGATCTGCCGGCATACTGGTCATGGTAGAAGGTTGCGGTGGAGATTGACGAGAAGTGACGACCGGGTTGTGGCCTTTGAAGCAGGAAACAAACTTGAATGACTTTAGAGCAGGGAACACATTTGAAACCGGACCAAAACAAAGGACCGTTGTTCGCTTATGTAAACAAATCCTCGCGCTGCCCGAAGCTCAAAAAGTCAAAGACATAGTTACTTTCTCAGTGATCACATGTGTGCTTCGACAGTTCACTATTTTGGAACTCATCAAATGATCGCTTATGTAGGCAAGGAGACTATATGTTGTACTGACGTCTGAATCGATCGCCAAATGCTGGCTTCTCGCTTCAATAATTATTCAAGTACCTAGGTATCCAAAGGCACCAGCGCCCTTATTGAATGCCACATGCTCATAAGCGCTTTGAAATCCTCATTACGAGAAGTTCTGTAAAAATACGCTATTTCTGACGGCTTATTCTCCGTCTGTCGCACGGCCTATATTTACGAGTCAAGTCAGTATTCTCTCGGCCACTATGGAGCTATAGCTATAAGCTGGAGACCGAATGCTAGCCGAAGAAACGTCTAGATGTAGGCCTATAGGAGACAATATATTCATGTCTTATTTCTCACAGCCCTCAATTCGCGATGAGGTCCATTGCCCTCTTAAGTAGAAATGGTACGTAATCTTTTCACACAGATCCAATTATTCTATGTGGTACAGTGTGAATTGAAAAATAAGGGAGGAATATGTGTCATCAGGCGTAGCTCTGTAGCAGCGTAAAGAAGAGCCAAACGGAAGAGGGGGAAAGCAGAGAGCCTGCGGGCATTAGGCGCCTTACGAGCTCCCCATAGCATCAAAGCGGTATTCAATTGTGGCACTCAAAGTGAGTCAATGATTCGAAATGGAATTTGTTGATGGCATGTGGATTGCTGGTGCCATCAAATGTGTACTGCTTTGCCTCGCAGACCAGCATTTACTACGCAACACGTCCCTCTCCTCTCGACAAGAATTCAAGAAAGAATTACAACGATGCCCGTTCAGCATTGATCGGCATTTGCATCAGCAATCACAGCCTCACCAGCCTTCTGCCCGACCATGAACGTCGACACCGCAGGGAAAATTCCAGGGATCTTAGGGAAAACACTAGCATCAGCAACCCGGAGACCCTTGACGCCGCGGACCCTGAACTTGGAGTCGAGCACAGCGTTCTTGTCCCCCTCGGCACCGATAGCCGCCGTGCTCGTGCAGTGGTGTCCAAACGTCTGGCCCTCGATCCAGTCCTCGTCCGCCTGGCCACAGCTGCCGTTGGCATCCTCACCACTGGGGCAAGGCGGCTCAATGGTCGTGATGGGACCCACAGGCGCAGCAGTAGCCTTGTGCACCCGACGCGCCCACGCGACGTAATCCTTGACGGCGCCCATGTCCTGCTCGCGGCCCTGGGTGTAGATCCGGAAGTTGATGTCCGGCGGGTCCCTGGGGTCGGTGCTGACGATCCTGACAGAGCCGGCGCGATTGGCAACGTGCTGCTTGACCATGCTCATGCTGAGCGTCCCCGCTGCATCCTGGGGCCCGGGACGGTTGCTCAGACGGTTGGCTGGTGGCCAGAAGCCGCGGAATGGGGCCCCGTGCATGATCCAGACATCGCGCTCGTCGTTCTGGGTGTGGTTCGTCTTGATGAACGTGTATCCGGCACCGGAGCCCTGGCCGTTCTTGGAGCGTCCAACCACAGGCATCTCCTGGTTGTCTTGGAGGTTGGCACCGACACCAGGAGCATCTACGAGCACGGGGATCTTGAGGGACTCCAGAAGAGAGGCGGGGCCAATGCCGGAGAGTTGGAGGAGTTGTGGGGTGTTGAAGGTGCCTCCCGAGACGATGACTTCCTTGCGGGCCCGGGCTGTGGCTTTGGTGCCGGCTGCACCACTGTTGCGCGGGTCTGCCTTGTAGACCGACTGGCCTGTGAGGTACTCAACGCCGGTTGCCCTAGGAACACCACCGCAGGTGGTGGCGTTTGTGTCGAAGAGGATCTTGGTGGCCAGAGCGTTCATCTTGAGAGTCAAAGGCCATTCTTTGTTGTTCAAAGTCTCTTGTACACGGGCACGAGAGCTGAAGCGCTGGCCTTGTGCATTCTGATGGAAGGCGAGGCCCCAGATCCCGACTTGCTTATCGCGGTCGGCAGCAAGGAAGTTGGGGTCGGCACTGATCATGCTTTGGACCTGGCCGGCGTCTTTTCCCAGTGCAGCGGCCTCTGCACGTGTTAAAGCCAGGTCTTGAGCGAAACCAGGTTGCAAGTTGGTTTGGAACCAGCCGTCAAAGCCGTGGCCAGCTGTGCCTTTGGTGAGGTAGTTGTTGTGTTCGATGTTTTGAAACAGGGTACGCATGGAGGAACCACTATATTATTTGTCAGTGACTCAGGTGTGGGCCAGGATCAAGCTTAATCAAGATTGCGTACCTCCAAGACGTATCTCCGGTCAGGTTTGCAATGTAATCCCAGTCGCTATTAGGAGGCAGGTATGTGACCATGGCATTGATCATGGATGAACCTCCAACAGTCGCCCCTCGTGGGTAGTAGACGCCGAGCAACTTCGCTCCGGACGGCTGGCCTGAGTTGCCAACCCAGTACTGGCCAGCTGTTGTTCGCCAGGTGAGGAATCTGAACTTCATGGTCTTCTCCTCCTCCTCGTGGTGCTTGACGAAGAAATCCCATGTCGATGACGCCGGATAGGCACCAAAGGGTTCCTCGGTCGCGTTGTCACCGGCCTCGAGAAGCAAGACAGAATAGCCGGCCCGTGCTACATTGGAAGCGACTGTTCCTCCTCCGGGCCCAGAGCCTATCACGATATAGTCATACTCGTCGGAGGCCTGGCGGGTGGCGAGAGCGTCGGATAGGGCCCCCAATCCCAGAAGAAGGGTAGCAGTGCGAAACAACATGTCGAGGACGGGTGTAAAATATACAATTCACTTATCCAGCAGCAAAATGCTCAGACTCCAGCCCATGGTAAACAGGGCGTTGCTCTTCTATATTCATTCCGTCCTCAGCAGCGCATTTCCCTCAGTGCTATGGACCCCGCCGTGGCTTGAGTGTTTGCTTCTTTCCTGTGCCCTTTTGGAAATTAATCGGCCCCATTACCAAAGATCCGAGACAGTACCTCTCGGCAATGATCACAACATTCACCGTCCTGGAAGTTGTCGGACCCAATCATCCGGATTACCTCACCCGTCACAATCCAACTGTAGGATGGCTACGTGAACGCAGAACCCTCATGCTGTGCCTGACTGATGTTGTATCGACTGTCATCGGTCTGTTGCGCAAAGTAAATCCGCTCATGCGGGCAGATCGAAAGTCGTCCGCGATTAAATGCAGGATCGAGCAAACTGCCGTGCGTGTTCATCTCTTCTCGGATAATTTAGTCTTGGCGGCAACGTCGTTGCAATGCTTGATATTGTTGAATCACGTTTCATGGAGCTCCAAATATATAGATTGGCGGGCTTCAGCTGGCAGAAATCTTGGCATTATACCACAGGAAGTTGTGATGGTATTATATCCCTTGCTCTGGAAATTAGGCATGACCTTGTAGGCTCAGTGAGGTGCCTCGGCCGATGCTACGACATCCACCATTGACCCGGTGCCTTTTAGGAAGGTGGCTTTCTCACCCTTGGTCACAGTACCCTTAATATTGCGCACTCAACCGACCGAGAAGTGTTTCGCACGAATTGGAGGTGGTACCGGACAAAGAGTGACATCGACAAGGTATAGCTTGCGTTCGTGTGGCATGATTGAGAATATATTCAAATTTTACAGAAAATATAGAGCGTTCTCAATGCTGCATTTATGTAATCGCATTGTTTAGGTCTCATAGGTCAGGCCGCGATCATTCTTTGACATGACTTCCCTGGGTACTCCCTCCCATTGGGCTATGATTGGAGCATTTGAGTTGAAAAGTCTCAGTGAGGATATACAAGAAGATCATACTAGGAAATCCAAGATGCAGGTGTGTTTCATTAGCACATGGACCAAGGCTGATTACATACTCGAGTTCCGAAGCTGGTGTTTCCATAATAACCAGAAGCTATGATGAAGACTGTCATTGAAATTCTCCATGAGCAGAAGTCCACCGCATCCCTTAATCAATGTACTCGAAAAAGCTCAAAGCCTGCTCTCCAAGCGTCCTTTTCCCGCCGCCATTGGCATGGCAGTAATCAGCCACTTCTTGGTCGTACAAGATAAACCTCCCAGGGTAGGTCACCCTCTGAGAGGCATCCGCAGCTGCCTGCCTGGCCAGATCATCGGTCAATTTTGGGCCGTTGGCCCCAGACAATGGGCAAGTGTGATTGTTGTTGTAAAATGGCTGGCCGGTGATGAAGATCGAGGCTCCCGGTAGAGCGTGCTCGCGGGCGTTGGCGATGAGCAACATCACCTCATCGTAGGTGGCCCCTGGGTCTTCGAAGATACAGACCTGTACCCAGACCGCCTCTGGCTTGCCATACTGAGCGACCTGCTGGTCGAACTTCTGCCATGCCGTCGAGTTGCTGTCAGTCCACGACTGGACGACGAGGTCCCTGGTTCCATAAGGGCCCCACATTCGTGTCCCGCCGTTGGAGACGTAGCCTTCAGCAGTATCGTCCGCCATATAGCAGCCGATAAAGCCCATCGAGTTGTTGGCCCAGGGTTGCTGCGCCCATGTTGTGGTCGCGACAGCTAGGAAGTTGAGCAAGTGGAAACGCATGGTGGAAAGGCTTTTGTACACGAAATCCAGACTCAAGACTCGTAGGGTTATTCCGTGCGATTCACTGGCGATGAAGTATTTGGTGTGCTTATAACAGCTTGGTCGTGATGAAACTCCCGTGAGCCGTTGCAATACCGTTGACTCCTGAGTTTGGGTCCGTCGCTTCAGGTGCCGGTTCGGGTTCCCCGTTGACGAATGGAACAGGCATTGGATATCAAGAAAAGTGCCGGTAGACTGTTGTCACTCCAAAATCTCCTCTTTGAAAGACGCCCTGCAAAAAGTCCATCTCGGCTAAACTATTTGGTCGGCTAGAATCGTCAAGTACACTTCTATTCGTTCGCACAGACTTGTGCCAAGAAAGTCGATCCAATTAGACGACAAAAGCCATATTGCGGATCGGAAGGAACCCATCTCCTCCATCTATTTTTGCCCCTAAGTTAATCCAGATAGAGTGGCTACTGCATTGGTTTTACCAAGGCTCCGGTGAGCTGATACAGCGGAACGGACCGGACACTGTCCATGAATGATTGGTGCAAAGGTTGACAAGCTTGCATTCATTCTCTACCGCTTTGGAAGCGGGGTCTTTGCCAACGAAAGCCTGATGAGACGCATACTTTTATTGTATGTAAGAAACAACCGGCAAATCCATACATGAAGCACTTGGCCCATGACCCTAACACAGCCAGATTCACGAGAACAAAGAAGAAGAGGCAAAGGAAAACGTCCTGGCGGGACCCCGTATGTCGTAGCTTGATGAACTTCTGTCTGCTTGCTCTACAGTGAGTTATATTGAGTTGTTCAGCAGAATACCTTAGTGCATAATAGCCTGTCCTAAGTTACCGGCATTTGCAATATCATACAAAGTATCCTCAAGGACGTTATCCCATAGGCTGAGGTTGCCCTATCGGAAGGTACTAATGCTTTGTGTGCCCCGTGCAACCTCCACGAGGAAGGAAATTATGCAACCCGATTATTGCATATGTCATCCCTGTTGTACATGAGCTACGTACACTCAACAGGGATCAGGGGTCCTGTGCGATAGCCAAAAAACTACGCCGCACCAGAAGCATCGTGGCAGCCTGGAAGGAAGACTGGCCCCGCACGCAGTTGCCAACCAACCTCCTGGTCTGTCCTCTTTCATTGGGTAATCTTCCTTTTGATTCGACTCAAGATTGATCAATGCTCAATGCCCGACATGCATCGAATCTCCTCCCCACTGACAACGACCTCCAGTGCAATCTGAGCCAGAATGTCACTTATTCAGGGGCTGCCGTCTGAAATATCACGGCTCATTGTTTTCTTCTTAGGCAAACCATACAGTTGGGACGATCGTCGGCAGGAGAAAGTTGCGGCGAACAAGTTTGCACCTTATGCTACGATCTCGCGAGGATGGCAGGCGGAAGTGGAGCGGGAGACATTCAGACGCCTCCACCTGACGCCAGACCGGGTCTCACATGCCTTGGCTCATGAAGGCCTTCTGAGCCCGGCCAGAGTCAGCTACGTCAGGTCAATACACCTCAATGTCATCCTTGACAGCTACGACGACGCTGCACGAGAACGGGCCGAGTCAGACGAGGAAAAATACCGCAACAATGAGACCTTTACCATCGCTGTGCGTGGAGCGTTCCGTCTCCTGGGTCGGCTCTACGAAAGCCTGAGAAAATCTCGGTCTGGGGAAGGATATGCCGGACAACTTACATTGGTCTTGACGGCACATTCACCCAGCGACCCTACGCCAGGGGCCGACTTCATATCGCGCCGAAAGGAGAGGCGCAAGGGCTTGACCAAGAACCTCCTGGAGCTGCGATATCAGAGCTCGTATCTTGAGCTCGTCAGCCTGCCATTCACCGCCTTCTTCGTGCACGTCATGCCTCTCCGGCGCTTTTTCAGTCCAGCGGCATGCTGCCACCTTGCAGCGCGCATGCACCGCCTCAAGCAGGTCAACTGGCAGCTCTGGGACAATGAGAAGAAAGACCTAGGGCTGAGGCGCAGGATGAGGGACGAATTCGCCCACGCCATCCCTAGGCTCCCGTCCAGCATCGAGGATGCGGAACTCTGCCTCTACTATAAGGTTTTAAACGAGCTCTTCATCCCAAGAGCGGTTTCGGACCAACAACACGACAACCTCAGCGCCGCATTGGGCAGATGGTCTAGAAATCTTCGCCAGTTGTACGTCCGCGCGTCCAGCCTCAGCCATGACTTCTTCGTTGCCGCCGCAGGGAGAGATGCTGCACCATTCGACTCTCCTAAGCTAAAAAGCCTGACTGTGGAGCTCTCACCCGCTTTGCCGTCAGGGAGATGGTTGCTGACAGAGAATCCCGAACACAACGCCCCCATAGACTTACTCCTCAAAATAGCTCCTTCTGATGTTCCGGATGATCCAAAGGTGCTGGCACCTGAGGACCGCGAAAGAAGGATGTTTCGTAAGTCACCAGTGGAGGAGCTGGTTAATCCCCTCATTCTTGACATTGCCGGCGCTGTGGGGACGTTACGCGAGCTGAAGAGACTGGACGTGACTGTTTCCAGACGAGCTTTCAGTGTAGTGTATGATGTGGATGATCGTCTGCTCGAGATTCAGGCCATCCCGAAGTTTATACCTGACGACGATGCAATGGAAGCGTGGAAGGAGGCGGCGAGAGTGCAGATTAGCAGAGGGCACATCTTGACCACAAAATTGGTGCGTGGGAGAGTCTACGGCCCTCCGGTGGAAGACATCACAGAAGTGATTTGCGAGCTATGAGGCTCAGACGGAAAGGATCAAGTTACTGTATACTTACTGTATTTGAATCGGTAAGGTCTATTCGCCCAGGAGGAGCGCAGCACAGCATCTGATCTCGGTTATTCAAGCTGGTTTTGAGGAGCTTACAAAGTAGTGGGGCCGGGCTATCTTGGGCCTTTCCCGCGCCCATTCAATTTTCGGATTTGGTCGGGGGCGGCGGGGAATAAGCAACCAATAGGCTCTGTGTGTACCAAAACCAGCCCCATAACTTCCGCTGCTACACAAGCATTTTTATCCCCCATAGTTGCAATGGCCAACACCGAAAGCTGCAGCTTAGTCCCCGAATATCAGCACCAAAGTCTCCCTGATGCTTCAAATTACATCAGGCTTCTCACAGCAAAAGCTCACGACGGGGATGACCCTCACACCCTCGACTGCGACCTAACGACATGGCACATTAATGACAGTCCGGCGTTCAGCGCAGTTTCCTACAGCTGGGGCGACCCGGCCCAGACCGGCCTTCTGCGCGTCAATGGCCGACCCATGCATGTAACGCAGAACTGCGAGATTGCGCTATGTCAAGCAAGCTTCTGCAGTCCCAAGCTTTCCACTTGCAAGGGATCAGATGGAAACGACAAATGTTACTATTGGTGTGATGCGGTCTGTATCGATCAGCAGAACCAAGCCGAGAAAGAAGCGCAGGTGGCCGCGATGGGGCGCATCTACCGAGGCGCTGAGCACGTGCTGGCTTGCCTCGGGGCGCCTGTTGAGGGCACTGACAGCCCGTTCCTTTTCGGCAAGATTCAGTCGAGGTCTAGACTGCTACGATGGATAGGGGAGCGCTGGCTGCCGGATGGAGAGTTTCACGTTGATATTGCGCGACTGACCGACGACAAGTGGACCCGGACGGTGACCATGTTCCTTTTGAGCATGCCAAGGTACATGATCATACGCCTGTGCAAAGCCCTAGAGTCTCTCTTGGGGACTGCTTACTTCCAAAGGACGTGGATATGCCAGGAGCTGTTTTTGGGCAGAACCGTCATCCTCTGCTGCGGGGTGGACTGTGTTCCTGTCAGTGCCATCTACGGGTTGGCTCAAGTCAGTACGTTCTTGTCTTCTGCTTGGGCCATCGGACCTGTTGATCTCGCCTGGGGGCTACTAAACCCGTGGACTCCAAAAGAGCAGTTGCGCCGATACAATTGTGACTGGACCAAATATTTCCTTTGGCTACTGAGTGCAGGCTCCTCTTCAAATCCCAAGACAAGATTCACTCATGTGGAAAATTAGATATCAGGAGTGTGGTGATATCAGAGATAAGGTATACGGGACGCTCTCTATGGTCAGATGGCCTGACGATGAAGCAATCTCTGTCGACTATAGCAGAGACTCTTTTGCCCTCGCGACGCAGGTGATGGCAGTCATCAGGAAGAAGCCGGGCGGCTGGGATGGTCGCTGGTACGACCTCGCCGCCAATGTGTCGCTGAACCTGAGGCTAGGAAGTCTACCTTCAGAGCAACTTGTCGAACAAATTCGAAAAAGAAGCATACATACTACCAGCTCACCAGGTCATGATATCGGCTCAAGATCTCCGCAAACGCTTCCGCCTCCCGGAGGCCCTGAGCAACATGATGTGTATTGGGGTTATCGTCTCATAAGCACAGACAATGAATGGGCATTCGAAGGGGCCTTTCGGCCCTCTTCAGGACTCGCAGAAGGAAGGATTGCGAGAATTGGGACCTGGCTTCTAGATACACCACCTGCAGCCGATAAAGGGATAACCGAAGAGCCGACGCTGGACGAGGTGGTCCTCCCGCCAACTGCGCAGCCTGGCGATTGGTGTCTGATGCACTCTCGAGGCCGCCCTGTTTTTGAGCTCGATTCCCAAATCATGGCTATGAACCGCCATTTAAGTATAGACATGGTCATCCTGGTTGCGAGAGAGTCGTGCGGCGATCCACAGTATCCTTTGAGTATCATAGGAAAGGGCTCGATCTGTTCCAACATGGCCTTTACGGAGCTGGAACATCCTGTCGCTACTGAGTTCAAAGTATACCTAGCGGACAAGGATGCTCTCGTTCTTGCCGCCACATCAAGCATGATCGAGGACCGTCGGTACGATCGGCTGGCGGCAACCCCTGGGATCTACGGCTGGGCTTCCGAAGAGGGCGTCTCCAGCTACTTTAATATGTCGGTGTGCACAGCAACGTACTCCAGTTACGCACTTAAAGTCACGCATAGTCTGAATATATAGGATCCTAATTGATGTCGTGGAAAACCAAGAAGCGGAAAATGAAAACACAATTTTGACATCGGTACCTGCATTGTCAGATTCAACTGCACGGAATTTTTACATAAAATGCGCGCCGGTACGACAGACTATTCGTCTTGGCCAAGCCGGTCCACTGGAAGGCGCGGCGTAGACATTGCACCTATTTCATCTGCCGAGTGGGAAGGGAGGGGCCATCATCAAAGGAAATCGGAGGATACACTCACGTGGCGAGACCCATTCCAGACATGCTCCGAGCCTCATTTGTGTCAGGAGTCCCTCGGTGCCAAGGCGTCTTCTTGTTCCAGTAATTGGGTCCTCAGTAAAGAGGGCTGTTCTATATTTGGGACAACGAAAGGTCCCTGCGTTGGGTTCCACGTGATACGTTGACTTCTCAATGTGCTGCCGCACAATGCTTGGTCAGAAGTCTATCTGTTTTGGGAAAGGACCGCGTTCGATTCACCGTGTTTGCCTTCGCACAAAAAAGTCACGGACTTGGTCACACAGTCAAAATAGAGAGGATGCATATCAATTACAGTGAGCCATTACCTCATCCCCGCATAAGGCGGCAAAGGTGATGTATATGCTAAGCTCTGAATACGGCGAATAATTCATAGACGAAGACTGCCAAGAAAATGGTCATATACCGATACTCTGCGGTTGGGCTCAGAAAGAGTGCTGCCAAGAACGGGACCTTGCCGGCTAAAATGGTTGTATAGCACCCGTGATATTCACCGCGTTGTTCTGGACCCCGAGCAGAGTACGGAATACATCTCGTGATTTGACCAACTGGCTTCCGAGGGTTGTTACTGTATTTGCAGGCCGTGTTCTGCTTTTGTGAACGATGCGATTTAAAGAGCAATACGGACTCGTTTGTGATGAGTCTTAGTCGCAGCTCCTGATCTGAAGTCCGTATTCCAGTCGATACATACAAAGTTTGAAAGCATCTAGTAACCATGTTTATCTCGTCTTTGCTTACTATTGTAGGCCCTCTGTTGGCCATGTGCTCAACAGCATGGTCATCACCGACACCGGTCTTCAACGACGAACCTGACATTGTTGTCGAGCGAGGCTTGAGCAAGCGGCAAGGCTGGTACTGGTCCAATTGGTCCGAAGGCGGCATTAACCTCCGCTGTACCAACGGCAACGGCGGCACCTACTCGACTCAATGGTCGGGCACAGGCGGATTTGTGTGTGGCAAAGGGTGGAGCCGAGGCAGCGGCAGAGTCGTCACGTACAGTGGGACATATGAGCCAACCGGCCCTGGGTACCTCGCCGTTTACGGGTGGACCCAGAACCCATTGATCGAGTACTACGTGATTGAGTCTCACGGCGACCTGGCTCCGAACGAGCCGTGGACGTCAAAGGGCAACTTCACCTTCGAGGAGGGCACGTACGAGATCTTCCAGAGTACGCGTGTCAACAAGCCCTCGATTGAGGGGACGAGGACCTTTCAGCAGTACTGGTCTGTTAGACAGGAGAAGCGAGTCGGTGGGTCGGTGACAATGAGTCGGCACTTTGATGAATGGGCCAAGGTGGGACTCAGGTTGGGAAATCACAACTACATGATCCTTGCGACGGAAGGATATACGGCTGCCGGAGGAAAGGGGAGCAGTGGAACCTCAAGTATCACGTTGCAGTAGCTCTAATGACTTCTGATGGGCACATGGTCAATTGGCGCAGTATGCAGAATATTACAGCTCTGAACCCGTGATATAAAGCCTATCCAGTTTGCTGGATTATTTTAGCACGTCAATTACATCCTGCTGATTTTCTCTTTCCCGCATCCTTGAGATCTTGAGACCTATGCATTCTCATTTAAAGGCCCCAAAAATTAGACCTATTATCGGAACGATTACTCGATTGAACGATGGTGAAGTTTGCGTTCAACTGATTTTGCCTGGCCTGTTCCGTGACGCAGGCGCCTAAAAGACGCGGCATGCCCAGGTGTCATCTGTTGCCCCCATCTACGCTCGGTCCTTGCAGGCCCTAATCATCGCCGTTATCCGTACCATGGTTATGTTTACCACGTACTAGAATACCTGTGTATTCCCTGTAGCGGGCCGTGCAAAATCCAGCCATGGATAGAAAGTCAGCTTGCCGCTTGCCAAATCAGGTTCCTCTCAACCCGGACCTGCAGAACAAGACCACAACACTAGAGTTGTTTATTTTGGTGCCAGGCGTCATTCAATTACATGGTAATTTGACTTTGTGTTCCTAGATCCAGCTAACACCTGCCGGAAACGGGTAAGAATGTTTACAGTGTTTTTATTATCCAACCCCCCCAGAAACAACCTCGACCATAATATAGCTTCTGCCTCCATCACCCTACGCATTTCTGGAATCCAAACTGGCTTTATTTTCCTCTTATTATATTTCGGGTTTTGACGCTGGGTCTTGAGCGTGTACGACTGTATGACGGCCCTGCGTATGGCTTCGGCTCTGTACGGAATAGAAAAGGAACCAGTTAAATTTCTGGTCCAGATCGCGTCTTTCGGTCAAGTGTCAATCAGTCCAACCCCCACTTCCTGGGTCCGCGTGATAGTTGTCCCCCCAACCCCCGCAATTTGCTCACCCGCAAGCAACGTGTAGATACGGAATGCACATGTGCAAACGGGGTGGTTCTAACTCAAACCACTAAAAACACTACTAAAAAGATAGCCAGTTTGACCGACATCTCTGAGATTAGTAAATTAATATTTGTGGCCAAAAAACAGGAGGCCATTGTTCCTCAGACCTCATTTATAGTTTTAAAGTCAAATTCACGGCCCAAAATGCCAGCACAGCTGATACTTTCGAGGCTGTCAAGACACAACGACCTGATACAGAGCTGAATGGAGTTCACTTCGTTTGACACTGTCAGATCAAGGACACAATGGACCTCACGTACCAATTCCATACCAGTGCAATTTCATGTCCCCTCACTGTCACTTCCAAGTCGCGTGGAAACGCTTCTCGCATTTTCTGCAGCAATTTTGTATTTTTCGTCAACCCGTGTATTTCTTAAGCGTACTAAACGCTAAAGTTGGCACATGGAGAGAGGTAAAAGGCGGATAGGCCGCGCTGTTGCAGGCGCAGTGAAATACCCTTTTTCGGAGGTCGACGCCTTTAAGAACTCTACACGAGAGGGGGGGGGGCGTCCCCACTGCAAGCTCATCCGTCCTCTTTCCGCACGGCAACGTTTCGTCGATGTTCTTTGTGCCTGGAGAACATCTCAAACTGTAGGCATATTATCAAAAAGTTGTTCATCATAAGAAATTTCAAAGATGCCCGTCACACTATGTACAATGCTATGATAAGAATTTCTGTGAGCCGAGGAGTCTGTCAAAGGAGGTACCATTGGCACTCGTCAGGAATACCGGCCGAGATCACTTCTATCAAGTGGTAGTAGGTGTCATTAATAGAATAAGCTAGAGGAAAAGCTTAGAGATGCTGCCACGAAGGCTTAGATTCTGGGCTTGAGTACCTAGGTATGCAGATCCAATATATACGAAGGGTGGAGGAACTGCTCGCCCAATTTCTGACTAATAAGCAGGCCGCATTATGTACACAAATCCAAGTTAACTTGGGTTCACCTTGCAAATCGTTGAGACTCTCAAAGAGATTATCGCAGCATACTATTCGTCAGGATTATACAACTTCGCTGCCCTTATCGTCATGTCTTCACGTTCGCCATCTTGAATGTCGCCAACTTCGCCTTTGAGTATGCTGGCGCTAATATGTACCACATGTAACAGCTCTTGGTAGCCTTCTGCCCCCAGCCTGAGGTGCCGTCTTGACAAATAGAACGGGAAATTGGAGCCTCTGATCGGCTGCAGTGGTTTCAAGTCAAGAAGACGATACAATATCCATCTGCCTGTGTGAGGATAGTCGGATTCTGCGTTTCGACTACGCCTGCATAGAATAGCAGGGACGCAGTCTGGCCCACGCTCGGGAAGACGGAAGTTGCGTGCTGAGTGCCATCAATCATGCAGTGGGGGTTTTAATGACTGTTGAGATCTTACAGGAAATGCTGTGACTAGCACGTGAGCCCTAGGTGAATTGCAGTGACTTGTATTTTCGTCAGATATGATCCAAATGTGCCTACGACACACTCTGCCAATAAGAATTTCTTCGTCTAGGTGGAACACAGTTCTAGTCTGTGGCCCAGGCCGGGGTGTAATTTTTGGTCATGTGCAGTACCTTTTCACACATCACTCACTCAATTTAGAAATTCGAGCACTTAATGTTTCTTTAAGAGTAACAGCAGCATCTGAACTGCATAATATGATGAAGGGCAAATATGTTAGTTATCTGCATCGGTTGCGTTGGTGAGATGTGGCAGAGGTGCCTCAGGTGAGCCAGTGCTGCCCCTCACAACCCCCACACCTCGAAAACCAGTGCCCTGCCCCGCTCCTCGTATAATAATAGCAGAAGAGGAGCGAGATTTGGACACGCTCGCCCTCATTCTAACAAGACTGCACGAAAAGATGAAATTCCAAGAATTTGTCGCGGTGTCCAAGAAGATGAGTACATGCAATGGATACTCATGAAATTTGATAAATGCTAGACTGCTAAATCAAACAAAGGAGTCCGTGACTGACTTACTGCTATGACGCAGCCGCCACGGAGATGGCAATCATCCATGTAAATCTGGCAGTCAACCTTTGGCGCCTATGTTGTTGTCTTTAGTAATTATGGGTGACAGTTAAACGTTGAAAATGATCGAACCAGCCGAGGTTACTGAAAATAGTCAAGTGTATACCTGTACATTAAAGTCTTTCGACGAGAAGCAAGAAACCAAGGATGAACTATCCCGTAAGAAAAGGCACTAAACACTATTAGACTGCGCATTCTTTTTAAAATACCAAAGGTAATCAAATACTGTCATTAAGAAACTTAAGTCCAATGCATATTCTCGAAATGTTTTAGTTAATTAATTTTGGTTTTGCCAAATCCGCAGCCATTGCAGACCGAATTTCTCGCTTGGTACACACGTTTGCACTTTGTGTTACCATTGGCCACCGAGTAGCCCGCTGTCAGCGCGTTTTGAGAGGCTGGGCAAGCAGCCAGACCCAACTGCTTACGGCTCCATCTTCCTAGTGGACCTCCAACCCTTCCAACCCCATGGGGCCTTTCGAACTCGCACCTGTGGGAAACATACCGCTCTCATCGCAGTTGATTAGCGTGTCTCGTAAAATACGTTTTCATTATAAAACCTTGCTCCTTCCTTATGTTCATCCTGACCTGCTTCCTTTTCCTTAGCAACGGCTGAGAGAGGAAGTCATCGTTCCTGCAACAGAAACACGTCGACGCCTCAACTAGATCTCGTTAGTACTTCGAATTTCTATGATCATATCCTATTCTTGATCAGACGTTCTGACCTTTGGGATAAACAGATTGCTCTCCAACCACGACCACAATCACCTTGAGCCCCTTATTCAAGAACGATCCCTCACCGTGAACACATCCTTATACCCACGTGGCATTCCCACATACGCGACCATGACGGCTTTGTATATTGCTGCGTTTGTGACAGGCTCTGTCATCGGTCTTGCAGGACTCTGGTTTGCGTACCAGGAGTATCGACGAAAGCGTCCCGCCAACATGCAGCGAGCACGCTGCACTGCTGACGACACCGAACACGGTACACCCCTCCAGGTCAGTGCAAACCATTCCAAAACAGCCGTGTTAGCTTCCTGGCTAATTCCATCTTGACTCTAGGCTTTCGAGCTCGAAGGAACTCCTACCCGCAATAATGTCCCCTGAGTCTATCGTACCAAAAGGATTCGTCTCCGTCAATCTTGAGTTGACTAGTCTCTCTGTCATCGCTCACATAGGATGGATTGGTATCATGGGCTGGTTGAAAGTGGCACTCGTTGAGAAAGCAAATAAATCTAAAAGAGAGGATTGAGTGGTACTTAAACGGTCCCAGGGTCAGATCGTTGGATTTCTTTTGAAATTAGATCCGTACCTGCTGCAAGCGGGGTCCTCTCATTTCATGTCAGTCATTCGCTACCAACAAGGCCTGTTTCAAGGAATCCATTCGTTCACCTCCACTCGCGAAAGCTGGCTCCCTGTCCGTATCGTAAGCTTTTAAATGCTTTCGCTTGCCGTGCTCCATGTGTAATGGGTTTCCTTTGGGAGTCGACTGTCAAACTTTTCGTTGGAGGATGGCCGCGGACTGCAGGCTGATTGAACAGATGAACAAGTATGGGGCATTTGACCGCAAGATTGCCAAAGGCAGCCCTTGAATTGTTGTCCACCGGCTATCGTTCGTGGGTCTTATAGCAGGCGTGGCCGGCGAGGGCGGCGAAGCAGAAACTTCAAAGCTTGTGCCATAGTTGTGGTTTCGTTTTAAACTCCATGCATAGAAAGTATTTGCGGTCCCTTCATAAAATAGTAAAGGTTCAAACCACTTGTGCGCTAATACTACATGTGGTTAGGACGCAAAAGGCTAGAGATATGCTCGTGAGCAAAACTTCAGCTAGATTTCGCATGAGACTAGCTACCTAGGTATATATAGTACGCTACATGAGTCTTTGCGTGCGTCTACATGATTTCTATGGCTGGCATATATATGACCAAAACTTGAATTCATGCGCATCGGGCGACATGATTAGTCATTTTTTGGTGTGCAACATCTGGGGTGAGTATCCGATTACTTGATAGAATAGGACTGCGATACTGTGTCAGCTGGTTCTCGTAGTCTGCACGAAGTACATTGTTATCTGCCTATGAAGTAGAGAATTTTCTTTCAAAGTTAAATGAGGAAGGCATCTTGGACTTCCCTGGATTGGGAACAGTCCCGGCTTTGACTTCTTCTACATGGATCGTCAGTGTCTTGCATTCTCGCTTATCTGTACCTAGCCATGAAAATTTGCATGATTTGGACGATCGGAGTTGAGCAGTGTAGCCATATCCGTGAGATATAGAGTATTTCGATGAGCAAACAATAAACTGAACCGGGACTTCTCGAGTAATTGGTAAGGAGGCTCCCTGCAGTTCTGGTTTATCTGGATACCTAGGTCAGGGTGCTTAGGTACGTGAGGCGGGGTAGGCACAGGCCAGCGCCATACACAAAGTCAGGCCCCCAGGTCCTACTTTCTCCAACCTACGCGGACTTCCTCTAAAGGCCCCTCCCAACGCGCACCATCGGTTTCCATATCCTATTTTTGTGTTGCTCGAGAAATCATTTCAGAGCATAAAAATCAATGATCTTGCATCCCAACCTCTCATCTTCAAGTATCCCATGAACCATTTAGTGTTTTCCAGTACTACTCTTCTTAGAACCTACACAGCTTAGATCCATACTGCCCGATCCGCTATTCGACCCTGACTAATACGCCCGAACTCCTTGTTAAGTCTTCGCCCATGACTACTTGTCAGCATTATGGAGCAGACGCCCATGACCAGTGAGCAAGTTGGACATGTCAACAAAGAAAAGCGGGTGCTTGATGTCTTTAAATGTGTCGACTGTCGGCGACGCAAAGTAAAGGTGAGTACATGGGCAACTGACCAACTCTCCTATGAATGCCAAAGGCTTGGCTTTTGGGTTTCGTTTCTTGGTTCCGTTTTTCTTAGTCTGGTAAGAACTATAAAATGCCCGTTTGGGAGCAACGTGGTGCTTTCGAGAATTGATGGTGCAACTGAGCAACTACCAATCCTAGTGCATGGTGGGCAATTCGGCTACGGCCTAGTGCACACTGGTATACTGACTTTCACCAGTGCGCTCCGCAGTCCCGCATTTGGCCGCAAAAATGTTCCGAGTGTCTGCGCTTGGGGTACAACTGCTCCCCATCGCAGAGAGTAGTCCGACGGAGAAGAAAGCCGCCCGTACAAACCGAAATACATGCCCCGAATACCCTCAATTTATACCCAGAACCTCACACTGGGGCACAAGATGAGCAACACCAGGAGACGGAGTCTCAGGCTCAACACGTTATGAATATGGAGGTCAATCTCCATACGCTGGAGCAGCAAGTTCAGCACTACGAGTCAGAAAACACGGTCAAGAAGGAGCTAAACGAATTACGGGAGATATGTGCAAAACAAGAGAGAACTATCGAGGAGTTGTTGAAGACCGTACACAATATAGAGAGGCACATGCAAGACATGGTCAACTTTTTCAACCTGAAAGAATCGGGCCAGGAGAGGCGATCATGATCAACACCATATCACTGCAATTCAGTAGCGGGTTTCCCTGGTCTTTCTTCAGACGTACCTACGTCCAAATTGAAACTGGGTGTCTAAGAGGAATGTTAGGAGAATATCTAGTCTGGGTTGAGATGTGGTTTCCAAAAAGGAGGGAAGGGAAGGTGGCCTAAGTTGGTATCTTACCAACTTTGTCTGGTGGAAGGTTTCTTGCTTCAGATTGTTTTCGAAGGCTCCCTAGTTTCTAGATTCGAATCTCTCGTCGATGCAAATTTTAGTCAAAAATTGCGTCCTGTATAGAGGAACCAAACATTACATGGCTCAATTATATTTTCGGCCCAGCATTAGGGCCTGTATTCGCCCGTCGCCCGAGCGTACTTGGCTTAGTATATTAATCAAATCATGGAGCTGTGGCCCGCTATAGTGGAGTAGGCGAATTATTATAAATAAAGTCAACTGTGAATGCACTAAAGCGAACAGTAATTACAAGTGTGTCACCATTTCCTGACCTTTTAGATTTATTCATCGGACGCATCAGAACTGTCTCACAAATCGTTCTCGTTCAATCAAATGCCGTTGTCCCAGATGAACTCTTCTTATGTAGATCTCGCTTATACAGGGACCATCTTGAGAGACTGTTGTCGCCTCGCTGTATAACTGCTTCGCCGTCACTGTAGTCAACGGCGCTGTCGGGGTCGATTCTCCCTAGCCTTGTCTATATATCACAAGGCTGAAGCTACATACCTATAGACTTACCGTATTGTACCTATTACCATTAGCATTATATGCGGTTTTAAACACTGGGTTATAAGCTTTTATAATGTACGAAGGTGCTGTGTATAGCTTTGGTTGCATATGGAATAGAAATAGAATAAAGAGCGTAGATCCTGCTGTTTGCTCCTATGTCTTTCTCCGATTTACCTAATTGAAAATATTTTCTGTGGAAATATGCATTTCTCCGGACGGCATTCTTGATATTGGGAGGTTTCGCTCATATTCCGTATACGTCCCGAAGGCGTACGGTCCCTTCACACAGTAGTAAACGCTCAAAGACCCAGTGTTAAAAAAAATACAATGTCAATAACAGCGTAGAAGTCTATGTGGGCACGTGGCCACAGCCTCGTGCCGCAAAGACAAGGCTAGGAAGAATCGCATTCTTGATATTGTCTTGCGCAGCCGACCCTCGGACACGATCATAGTGTCTGGCGGTGGCAATGAAGCACAAACTTTAAGCGGTAGTAGTTCAAATGCCTATTCTAAGCCCCCCTCCCCGGTTTCCTTCCTAACTAAATTCTAAGCTTCACAAGAATATTTAGTCGAGCAGAGAAGACCTCTTTCGCTCAACAGCTGCGCATCCCGCTACAATCTTAAATTCATTCTGTACGCAGTTCTACTTTTGTCACTCCTAACCGACTTTATGGGCTTGAACGGTGCTATGCTTTTGCAATGATTTTTTGATTACGCTATGAAGGGTCGGCGCTAAACCCCGTTCGAATACCCCAGCTTGGGGTGGACGACAGTTATTGGTGCCTGCAGGAGGCAGCGAATAACATTGGCATAGTCAGACGCGTCGTGCAGGTACTACCTGAGATCGAAATATTTGGGGGACGGAAGCACTCCCCCGACAGACCGTCGGTTTACTTGGGTGTTCCAGCTGTCTCCCCCTTCTGCTAAGGCGGCACCAAGCGAAATGCCCCAGGAAGACCCTTCTGCAAAGCCATGGTGACACCTGCATGACTAAGCATGGTGCTGGCGCTACGGGCTCCTACTTGAACAGTATCGTTCATCGTACCGTGAAGCCTCGTGGATGGAAGCAGATGACTTAATGAATGGTGTGGTAAATAATATTCGGTTTGTCAAACAACAAGCATGAATGCTCAGGGTATTCATCAAGGTTCACCGTTAGTGCAAGTGCAGCTAACTTCAGCAAACAAGATTATTTGACCTACTTCATGATTGCTGGATTTTCATGAACGGCCAGTACGCCTTCGGGATGTATACGGATCAAGAACGAAACCGCCTATTCCTCGAGGAGAACGCACCGGTGTCATATCACCTAGCTCAGCCTCGGTTGTTTGTCTAGTACAAGTGACATAACTACACGAATCGCACGCAGTTATTCCCTCTATGATCGGAGTCACTGTCAGTGCCGATCGTGTGTTTATGCCTTGCCCGCTACAATCGCAGCCGTTTCGTTTGAATTTTCCTGTGGACTGCCTCCTCATCGGAGGCCCACTACTACTTACTCCATATACCTCCCCGTCACCCAGATCCATAACGCGGGTATGAATTAAAAATCGTCAACCCTGAGGTGTTGCCGGATGAGCTGGTAAGGAGGCTTTGCTCTTAATCCGTATACGTCCCGAAGGCGTACGGTCCCTTCACACAGTGGTAAACGCTCAGAGACCCAGCGTTAAAAAAACACGATGTCGATAACAGTGCAGAAGTCTCTGCGGGCACGTAGCCTCAGGATGAGCTGGTAAAAGTCAGAGTATTCACTTGGCTGGTCGAGGTGCACCAAATGCCTCTGTGAGACTATTCCGTTACGAGCTGACCTCATGTTTAATTTATTCAAGGCTCTTCCAACACATTGATATGACAAGTAGTGCGATAATGAGAGGGCAATTGCTGGAGTCGCTGAATGTTTCTCTTCACCAATAAATTCTACTAGGACCCAGCAACCAAACTTTTCAAATGAAGAGCAATGCTAAGATGAAGACATCATTATTTGTTAGGCCGTATATGGATGGACCCTGATGTTAATTCATTATCTACTAAAATTATTTTTACCACCGTAAGAGAGGACCATAGGCGGCTTTGTTTACACACTAATTTGAAACGCCAAAACACAAATAGGTGATTTTCTTTCGCAGCAATACAGATCCTTATCATGATATCTGTCTTCAGCCATGTCCCTAACACTTTCGCTCCTGCCTTAATAATAGCATCCCTATAAAATCGGAGTCAAAGGCCTATTGACAAGTCACTATAGGCGATACCAGGGAATGAAATGGGCTTGAAAGAACCGGGGTTTCTTTATAAAATATTTTTACAATCAGACGAGCGTAACAACGTGTCACTTCAAAACAGAGCATTAAGAGGCTGTAAATCATCAGAAGACACAGTGTTCCAGCAGGCAAGCAGCTTCCCAGGGGTTAGAAAGCAACTTTTCCAGGCCAATTATTGTCACCAACCCACCGTTAGCTTGGTTAAAAGCAATCGCGGGGACTCTAGCCATCATCCTCTGGCACTGAAGTCTATCCGTGATATAAAAAAAGGTATTGCACGAGCTTAATGACATGATGTAGCCGTCGGGGTTCCTAGGGGGTTCGATTCCTTTCAAAGCTAGTTTTACACCGGCCTCCAGGTCAGGGAGGCTCTGGTTTTAAAGACAACCACCCCTTAGGGGTGGATTTACAGTATAGAGGTATAGCTAGCCCAGTACTAAGCATAATACATTACTAAAAATAATAGTTATTCAATAAATTTGGTAGTATCCTAGTAGGAGTTAAACCTATACCCTCTATATTTCTATAGATGGGCAGCCCAAGACTGGGACCCCATGATATAATTCCATGAACATCTCACCTGAGAAGCGTATTTATATAGTCTTTAATCATCCTCAAATATTGATTGATTAGAGATTCAGCGCGATCCGTGTCCTAGTGGAAAGTCTAGTTGTCAAATTGGCATGATGATGAGACAAGCCATTCAGTAATTTGCGGCACAATTCATTCAGATGTGGAGGGACACTCACTACACAGCAAGTATAGTTCTTCTACGCCCAAGCCAGCATGGTCAATAGTCTAGTCGATTATTTTTAATTTTTCATGATTTTTCATGATCCAGGCTTTGTACGGTTGTCTAGCTTGCTCTATTTGACATTCAGTCTCTTGACTGTGGGAAATTTAACTTTCAGGCGTTCAGTAAATATTCTTCACCACGCCACAAACAATTATGATTTTATGAAGAAGTTCTTGGACCAGACGCCCGATTACACGTGCATTGGCGCTTAATATTGTGGGTTCAAACCTCCGTAGGAGCCAGCTCCTGGTCCATCAGCCCATGCCTGCGCCGTCACAGGTCCTTGATCCACTCCCCCTCCCTCCGTGTCCGTTCCATTTCCAGCCATTTCGTACGAGTCGTTGCGCCAGTAAGTCTGGGCAATGGTGGTGGTCGCTTGAATCTGATCCGGCCGGGGTCCGCCCTGCTCTTCGTCCTGCGCCGCGTAGTCTGTGGGACGCAATGGGGGCGCAAGGTCGCTTGTAGTGCTCGCGGTGGCAGAGGTCTTGGTCTGTCCCTTGCCAGTGGTATCACGGTGAAACCAGGAATCCATGGTGCTTGCCCTCGTCGTTTCCGTCATTGTTCTCCTTCGCTTGCCCTTCACACGATCGGATATCCATCGGAAGAGTGCGGGCAGACTGGGCATGCAGGAGCATATCACCCCGAGGTCGACCTCTAGTTGGCAGTATTTGTTCATGCTCACTAAATCATCTAGATTATTCGGTCAATTATAGGATCACGTATGTGACACATGAAGGTAAATGAACTATTGATCTCCTCTCTACAACCTCGTCTTCTGCTTTCGGGGAGGGGGCTGGCTCAACTTACACGTCGGATTCATAGTGTGGGTTGCAGGGTACACCTTGGGAAGCTTGACTATTCCCACTGCAGTAACTCTATTTCGTGTTAGTACGAGTACATGGCCAAGGCAGCCGAATCGTCCGCACTTACAAAATTCCTGTCGTGAACATGACCGAGGCGAGCAGCTTTTTCCTCATGGACAGCTGCAAGTTCGCAACCATGGACAACGGTAGCCACAGCACCCAAAAGTCTGCAGCGACCAGAAGAGACCAGCCACTTATCATAAAGTGGTAGATGTCGATGCAGTAACCAGTGGGACTGTGATCAAGGTCCCACTTGGTCCAGAGGAAGCTGATCGGAGTGCATTGGAAGATCGTGGTGAGGAAGAACGCGACCGAGACGATGCATTCGGCCCAAAGGGTGTAAACAATTTTACGACGAGACTCTCTGACGGGGAATATGCGCAGATAAAAGAGAAGTAGGGATATCCGTGTGAGACACCTGGCGCCTAGATACATTACGCATGCAACGTAATAGCTCTGTTTTTTTGTTATTGGTCTTGCAGAGGGTCGAGGCTAAATTTGGCAGTGCTTGGAGCTTTGTCGAATGTGATCTTACTTTCAAAAATTCGGTGATCTGGTCTGGCCGAACGGTCCAGATCTCCTTGCCGTACCCATTGGGTCTCACTGTGACAACACGTTGTTTAGCAGCGGCGACGAGGCCTGCCCCACGTTTCGACGACCTTGGGCCAACTTACTTCCTCCGAAAGTCGCTGCGGTGAGACCGATGCAGAACCCCTTTTATGTTATTAGAATTTGAAGTTGAACTCGCGATGTGTGTTGCTTACCGCAGCTAGAAAGTTTATCCAATCATCCCACCAGAAAGGCATTCTCGCTATGACCCGAGAAAGAATGCGCATTACGACGACGACGAGCATGAGGCAGAGGACAGCTATGTCCCGCACAAACCACGACATGTCGGTGGCGGGCTCTACGCCGCACAGAGTATTTGTCACATTTGTGGCGGCTATACTCATTAGCAGATAACTGCGGGTCAGTACAATCAGGACTACCAGGCACAGTGTGCAGGCAGCAAGGTGCGGCGGGACTCACAAAGGACATCTGTTATCGTGCAGCTACTTTGTATACAGACAGTTGCCGGCCTTCTGATGGCATCGTCGGCACATATGCACGCCAGATCGGCCAATGCGCATGTGGAGGGCGATTGCGGCTGAAAGACATTTTGCCTGCTCAGGATGTGCCACCGTGCTTTAGTGAACGAGCACGGAAGGCGACGATAATGGTGGGGAGAGAAAGGCAATGGCAGTCATGCACTAAAAAAAAACCTACAGCACACGATGGTAGCTCCCCCAGTGAGTCCATACTGACAGTCAAGGCTGTTGAAGCTATAGTGTGGACAACAGGGCGACTGGCGGGCTAGCCAGCATGATCGTCTAGAACCTTAGAAGGGAATAACCCCGAAAGTTGTTCACAGAAAGGAAAGATTTAGCGAAATTTGTCCCCCAAAGAAGTGACGATGTGACTGTGCCACTCCAAACAGCTCGGCCAAGATCTTTTTGGGGGAGAAAGAGTGAAAAAACTCATCAGGACTGGCGTAGTCTCCATGTTTGGGGGTCGAACGGAATACTGTGGTAGCCGAGTGGAATTCTGGGTCCGAGAGCTCGTGGCAGTTTGGGACGATTTGCTCCCATCTGCATCTTGAATTGGTCGAGAGAAAGGGGTGGGGGCGGTGTGTTGGTTGTGTTGGTTGCGCTGGTGGGTGGCATTTGTGGGTACCCGATCCTTCGGGGATGCGGGAGCATGGCACAGTATTAATGCAATGGCACAGCCGGCTGACTGGTTCACGGGAGGAACGATTACGAAACTCATTTCGTTCACCCTTTGGACCGCGCCATTGAGCCTCAAATATTGCGCCATCATCGACTACAGTCTAATGCAAAGATCAGTAATGAAAAAACGAAGGATATATATTCGATATTCAGGCATCCTTTGTGTTGAACTCAAGAAGCTGTAGACAAGAAAAAAAGCCCCTCTGTGCTGTACCTACTCTCCTGCTTGCGTACTGTGGGATAATTTGAATGTATTCACTCGAAGTCGCCAAAAATAGGCCCTCTCGCTTAAGTCCAAACCCGACTCGCGTGCAGCGGGTTCTCCATTTCGGCGCGTAATAGCATGATTGGTCCACTACTTTATCATCAGGCTGCCTGCCATTGCGATTCCACGTTGATCGACGGCGGATTCACCCAGCTGAACCGACCACAGTAAAGGCGAGTTTAAACAAGTCTAGACCAATACCAATACCAAATATCGCATCCATGATACCCGTCGAGATCAGCCGATGGCACATCCAACCACGTGTGAGCCGCAGATATTGTGGCTGTGTGTATGTTCAACGCTTTTTAGCCAAGCTGCAGTTGGCTGGCTGCAGCTGACGCTCGTTGGTCGAGGTTGGCTTGGCATACGGTACAATTTCACTTGAGGAACCAACGAGTCTGGCCACGCGTGCCTGAAGGATCACAGCCGCAGTTTCGCGAAATTTTGTTCTCAACGCTTTTGCTTGGGTATTCCTACAACCTCTGCCCTTCTCCCGGCGCTGGTACGACCACAACGGGTGTGACCAGTAGCATCACCAGCGTGCAGACATTGCGATATTCACCATGGCCACCATCCCCGGCCCTCCACCGCTGCCGCTCATAGGCAATCTCAGAGATATTGACCCGGCGAACAGTATACGCAGTTTTATGAATATTGCTGAGAAATACGGTAAGTAGCTCATCCGCTTCATGTACGCGCCATCAAAGATCCGACATGGCTGAGAATTCTCAGGTCCTATCTTCAAGATCCGACTTGGCAGCGCTGAGCCTGTCTTTGTCACCAACCATGAGCTGGCCAATGAGCTATGTACGCGCAAGGACTTCGTCAAATTCCCTGCCGGTGCCGTGCGCAACCTCAAGGTTGTGGCGCCGGAGGGCCTCTTCACAGCCGACCATGGCGAGGAATTCTGGGAAGTCGCCCATCGTGTCCTTGTCCCGGCTTTTGGACCCATGTCCGTGAGGGCAATGTTTCCAGGTGCGGCAATATTTCCCTCCCCCACTGCCTGTTATGGTTGCTTTTTGGGGGGTGATATGTGAGGCAACATCGAACTAATCCAGATTTCTTTCGCAGAGATGCATGACATTATCACACAGATGGCTCTCAGGTGGGCTCGCTTCGGCGATGACGAGCCCATAGACGTCACTGCAGACTTCACTCGCTTTACGCTGGACAGTATCGCCCTGTAGGTCAACCTGGCCAGTTCTGAAGACCTTGAGCGGGCTGGAAGACCAACTTACTGACTGGAATCTACCTGTAGATGTGCGATGGATTTGCGTTTCAACTCATTTTATAAGGACTCGCTGCACCCTTTCGTTGACTCCATGATGCGAGTGCTCACAGAGTCGGCGAACAGGACCGTTAGGCCGGCATGGCTGACGTGGATGTATTGGGGTGCCAACAAGAAGTTTGACGAGGACAACGCCTATCTGCATCAGGTTGCATCGGAGCTCCTTGAGAAGCGAAGAGCCAATCCAACGGATAAGAAGGATTTGCTTAACGCGATGCTCAAAGGAGTAGATCCCGCGACTGGCAAGATGCTTTCTGAACAAACGATTATTGACAACATGATTACTTTCTTGATTGCTGGTAAGAAAGGCCAGACCACACGGCTGATCATCTCAATTTCCATGAAACTTACATTTGCTAACCTCTTGCAGGGCACGAGACTACTTCTGGATTGTTGTCATTTACGTTCGCGCTACTGATGCAACATCCCGAAGCGTACCACAAAGTGCAGCAAGAAGTCGACTCGGTTGTTGGCAACGCGCCCATGACCGCTGAGCACCTGAACCAGCTACCCTACATCAAAGCCTGTCTGAGAGAGTCCCTGCGGTTGAACCCTCCATCTGCCGGTTTCTCGGTATCCGTTCCGGGGGATGCGGGCTCTGATGAGCCCATACTCCTTGGTGGAAAGTGGCTTCTCAAGCGTAACCAGCCAGCATTCGTCCTTAACCCCGGCATACACCGTGACCGCACAGCCTATGGTGACGATGTGGAGGAGTTCAAACCTGAGAGGATGTTAGAAGAGAATTTCAAGAAGCTTCCTCCGGGATGTTTTAAGGTAAGTGTACTTAGCTTGTGAGAACTACCGCTTCAGGACCACCTGACTGACCGTGTCTTGATTAGCCATTTGGAAACGGTCTTCGCGGATGCATCGGTAAGGTTCCATCTCTACATTGTCTTGCAGCGCACCTCGTGATGAGCTAAATAGGGCTAACCGCCGTGATGCAGGAAGCGAATTTGCCATCCAGGAGGCCATTCTAGCCGTGGCGGTCCTTTTCCAGAAGTTCGACTTCAGACTCCAGGATCCCAATTACAAGCTCACCTGGAAGCAGACTTTGACTCTGAAGCCACTCGACCTATTTATGTACGCCAAACTACGTCCGGGCATCGATCCTGTCTCTCTTCAGAAGGATTTGTTCCACGGCTCTGCTGGCCATTCATCTTTCCCTTCTGGCGCTGAAAAGGTGAATGGTCATTCGGATGAGAGCGAGCTTGTCCCCATGTCCATTTTCTACGGGTCCAATACCGGGACCTGCGAAAGTCTAGCATCGAGACTAGCAATGGCTGCGCTGCAGCATGGATTTAAGGGCGATGTGCAGCCGCTAGATGTGGCTAAAGAGAACATCCTGAAGGATCGTCCGGTAGTAATAATCACTTCCACAATGTACGAGGGCCAGGCTCCAGGTATGTACTTGCCCATCACTCAAAGGCTTCTCATCTGATCAAGCGACTCTTCAGATAATGGTGAAAGGTTTGTTCAGTGGCTGGAAAATGACAAGGATGTCTCCCTGGACGACGTAAAGTATGCCGTCTTTGGCTGTGGAAGCAGTAAGCAACTTCCAGATCAAAGCGCGAACCGGCCCCAGTTGCTCTAACACCATCTCTTAGGTGACTGGAAAGACACATACCAGAAGATTGCAGTCCAGGTCGACGAGCGGATGAGTGACCGTGGTGCCACACCCCTCACACAACGTGGCGCGACAGACGTTACAGAAGGAAACGTCACTGGTGATTTTGACGCGTGGATGCAGGACAGTCTGTGGCCTGCAGTGTCTAATGCTTTCTCCATGGCGAAGGCAAGCGCAACCACAGAGACGCTCACTAGCATGTTGCATATCCCTGGTTCCGAAGAGCATGCCGATGCAGTGCAGGCTGAGGTATTGGACGTCAAATCCATGACTGAGGACGAGCCCCGACCGAAATACCACATGGAGATCAAGCTCCCCGCTGGGACTACCTATGATGTGGGCGACTATTTAGAGGTCTATCCTCACAACACGAAGCAGGACATGGACGGCCTGCTGCAGGTAATGCGAAGTCAGGGACATGATCTGTCTGACCCGTTGATATCGACGATGCACTCTCGTCTTGAGTTGCATCAGCCAGCAAGCTCCAAGGTAAGCAGCACTCCAGATGGTCGTCCTCAGGATTTCTGTTCTCCCTCGAATCGATGCTTTACAGGTCTGTGGTACCGCAGGTACTAACACCTATTCACAGCAAATTGAAACCCTCACAGAGAAGTGCACCGACCCCGAAGACAGAGCAACTCTCCAGCAGATCTCAGAAAACGCAACGTCCCCCACCGACAGACGGCCTTCTCTCCTGCAGATACTCCTCCACTACCCGAGCATCAAACTGCCCCTTGATAAGCTGGCTACGATGCTGCCCCCACTGCGACCACGACATTACTCCATCTCATCATCGCCGCTGGCCAACTCCTCAAACCTTACGCTAACGTGGTCCTTGATTACCCACGCGGCGCCTTCGTCCCTTGCAAACGAGCGCCCGACTCGTGGCCTCGCCTCCCATTATCTCACCGGTCTCAAGGCTGGAGACAACCTCAAGTGCATGGTGCGACGGGGAAACCCTCGCTTCAAGCCAGTGGACAAGACCAATTCGGTACCGATGATCATGATCTGTGCAGGGTCAGGCATAGCCCCATTCCGTGCATTCATCGAGCACCGGGCCGAGACGCTACGCCAACAACCTGATGGCAAACCCTCAGCGCCAGCGGTCCTGTACGCCGGATTCCGCAGCCCCGCCCACACCCCATACGCTTGGGAGCTGGAGGCGTGGCAAGCTGCTGGCGTCGTCGATGTGCGGTACGCATACTCGCAGGGTGAGCCTCGGCAACATGTCCAGGACAAGATCTGGGCAGACCGCGAGGAGTTCTGGCGTCTGTGGGAGAATGGGGCGCGGGTGTATGTTTGTGGCGGCCGGGGCGTTAATCACGGGGTCAGGGAGGTCGTTAGAAGTATTTACAAGGAGCAGACTGAGAAGAAGAACGGTACCGCGACGGAGGAGGATGTGGAGGCGTGGTGGGTTGAGGCGCTGCGGGAGAGGTATGTGGTGGAGGTCTTCTAATCCGGCAATACGCGCGCTTGGGGAATTTTATGTGAAGAGGACAGCAAGCATGAATCGCCGGGACATAGAGAGGCGCTTGGAAATTTGGACAATGATATTCTAGACGTTAAATTGGACATTTGAAATGCAAAATTCGTTCTTCAGCTACGTCACCAGGCATTTAGAAATGCTGACATGGAGTGACAATGTCTCGTGGGCCCATATGGGAGATCCGGCCGAGAAGGCGGCCTTGTCCAATGATTTCAGAATAGGTAATAGCTCGCTCCTACGGCTATATAAATATTTACTGGCCGGTTGAATTAATTGCTGCGTGATTAAATTGACACGAAAAGCCTCCTATAGCTGTTAATAGCGGTCAGTGGCCCTTCGACGTGCTGCTGCTAGAAAGGGATCCTTCGATGCGCTCGTGAACGAACTTGCCAAGACCCCTGGGGCCGCCCCGCCTCGTGGCGCTTCCTAGACGAAAATTTCCCTCCTTTGTCGTTAGTGGTGGTGACACGCATTGGGTATTTAGCTGCTTATGGCTTCTCCTTAGTAAGTCCATCAGTAGTCGGAACGGCTATTTGGTTCCTGGCCCGCCGAGGAGCTGCAGGTGGCGTCAGGACCCGCCGCCGGCGTTCGACGCGATTGCTGCGGCTCTTCCCATCCGGGCCGTTATGCCCCTGGATTCGAAGCTACTGTAAGTCTCCTCGTATTTCCCCTCTCCAGGCAGCGGGATTCCGTTGAATACGAAATTAGGCGGGGATAGTCTCCGTTGACGGGAGGCTGTATTGCCACCTTTGTCCACTGTAAGCGTAAATGTTTCACTATAAATCCGTTCCGTCCGACTAAAAATGTAGTAGTTATCTGTCTATACCAGCCCTCTATCCCGCGTCTTTTGAGAACTAGACAATCGCCCAACATGTCGTCCAAGTCCCTGGCCATCATGCTCCTTCCATTCGTATCACTCACCCAGGGTGCTGCTGTTCTCAACGCCAGACAAGGTGTCACGATACCTGCAGAATGCGATGTGATTCCAACATGGGAGGTGACGTCCTTTAACTGGTTCAACTCCAGCAACAACCTGGATTGCGTCACTCAATCGAACGCCCGTAAGTTGGCAAAGGCCAGCAACCCACGGGAATGAAAGAAATGAGAACAAACCTACTCACACCATCGCTCATAGCTCCGGAAGGCGTCTGCTTCAACTCGACTGACACCCCAGGGGTGCTGATTCCTTGCGACGGCAACCTCGGCCCCTGCGACCGATGTGGAATCGGTGCCTGCTATACAGGGCTCCCGCTGCAACCAGCCGGCTTCGGACCCCCAGACACGATCGCCATCAGCACGAACATCCCCGGGTACGAGTCGTGCTACGAGTCCAACCCGCAGAGCATTCGGCGCTATGAGGTTGGCAATGGAATTCTGTTCTGTGGCGGTGTCGCCTACCGCATCAACTTCGTCGGCAACAGCAACGCCGACGTAAGCACTGGTCATGTCGACCTGAGTCCAAACCAGTCGTGGAACTGCAACAATGGAAGCACTATCCGGGCGAGCGGTGGTGCAGACTTTGAGATCGAGTGCTCCCGGGACACGGGTAACAATGCCACTTGCGTGATCCCCGATAACCAGAGGATTGTGGTCCCGGTTTTGTCATACACCATCACTTGAGCCGGACTTGAGGGGTCGCATTCTAGATACAATATTCATCAGCGTGATGGTCTGGGCGCATTGAACATCGAAAATATGCCCATGATAGTCTACCAAAGGCAATATGCCTCGTCAATGATCCACTGAAGCCTGCAGAGATTCCTCACACACACACAGACAGAAGGTGCATTTCGTGTTGTGTCACTGCTACTAGTACCTTGCATCATTCGTCTGTTCGTCACATGGTATTCTTAGTGTATAGACTGAACGCCTTGCCGCATTTTCTTTTTCTCTTCACTCTGCTTGAATATGTCGCCCTCACTTTCTCAGTTTTGTGGTGGCTTGGCGGTATGTGATTCCATTTCGAAGTTTCGGCGTATTCCCAGGGCTCTATTACATTCGAGGAAACAAGGCCGACTACGACGCTTGGGAACAACTCGGGAACCCGGGATGAAACTGGGACACGTTGCTCCCATACTTCCTCCGCTCTGAAAAGTTCTCTATCCCAACCGATGCCCAGCAAGAGGCTGGGATGAGTTATGACCCACGATATCACGGAAAGGAAGGTCCTGTTAATATAGGATACATCAACAGTGTCGACGATGGCTCCTTCTATGACGCTGCCCGAGAGACGTCCGAGAAACTGGGTTTCAGCCTCAATCGGGATATGAATGGCGTGGGTTCGGCGCATACCCGAAGACACTCGATCGAGAAGCCAACGTGCGAGAGAGCGCTGCTCGCGCCTACTACGAACCGATCGACGGCAGACCAAATCTGAAACTCATACATGGGACCGTGAAAAGAATCGTGTTTGGGAATAGTGCCCATGGCAAGCTTGCCGCCACAGGACTAGAATACACGGATGAAAAGGGTGACCTGCAAAATGTCACTGCCAAGATCGAGGTCATCCTCTCTGCAGGAACATATATATCGCCACTCATCCTCGAGGCTTCGGGTGTTGTGAATCCTAGGTACGCAAGAATGAGCAACCCACTCCTCTAAACCTTGCTAATCATGTAGCATTCTTGCCCGTGCTGGCGTGCAGCCACGGTTATCTCAGCGGCTGGTGAAGGCTTCCAAGACCAGCCTCTCTGGGTACTCATGTTTCAGGCCAAGCTCAAGCTCACTGGACAAATTCCTTTTGCAGCGTTCGCCACCGTTCATGATATTTTCGGGCCCGAAGCGGACTCCGTTGGAGCCTCTGCGAAGCGAAAGCTTGGCTCTTGGTCGGAGCTGATTGCTAAGAGGCTCCAGGGCGAAGTGTCCGCCGGTGCTTTGGAAAAAAGATTTCAGGTCCAACATGATGTCGTTTTCGAGAAGAAGGCAAGTATTGCGGGATATGAATTTTTCTCGGTGGGTGATATAACCGGCATCGTCTTCTCTACCACGATGCCATTTTCTTGGGGCAGTGTTCATCTGAACGCAGCTGGTGAGATGGAGAAGCCAGTTATAGATCCCAACTTTCTGTCCGTCGACTTCGATCTGCAGACTGCGAAGGAAGTTGGCAAAGTCGCGCGGAAGCTGTGGTCGACCAAACCGTTGAGCGACTTTGTCGGTGATCTCATTGCCCCTGGAGATGGAGTGCTGCCAGAAAACGCAACAGAAGAACAATGGGTTCATTACGTGCCCATGTCAAAAACCCCCCCTCCCCCTGGTAGGAAGCCTCCAGATGTCAATTTCCATTTGTAAACTTGAGATCGTCAGTCAAATAGAGAATGCTCGTAGATTGGTAAATGCGCATTGTCGTTCCGAGCGAACTTGTAGCGACCATTCGATCCTGCGACGACCTCGCCTGGTGTCACGAATTACCTATCCCAAACGAGTTGGACAAACATTAGTCGGCCGAGTTCTGCGGCAGTGCATTTTGTGAGCTTCCGTTTCGTATTAAATTCCGTCCATCGGCGTTAACAATCTGACCGAGTCATGTTGCGATACCCACACCGTAGCGATTTTAAATGATAGCAGGAGAGTCAGAACAGCATTGGGATGACGTAAACATTGTTTCTGCTCACTCCCACGGAGCATAGGAAAACAATTGCATCCGCGCATGGCTCAGAACACATTGCAGTGGGGGAGGGGGACTGTGATATTCATATATAAACCCGAGCATAAGGAGCCCTAAGCCTAAATAAAAGGAAAAGGGGGATATCTGCATTCTTCCCGTATGCGAAAGACTTCCTCATCGTGCACATTAATGATGTCTTTATTCATCTCAGCCGCCTTTCTTGCCATTTTGGTATACACGCTCTATGGTGTTGGCCAAATCGGTAGACGCCCTCCTGCTATGCCTCCAGGGCCGCCCACCGTACCTCTCTTCGGGAACAATCTGCAAGTACGTCTTCTTCCAGCTTTGAAATTTGCCGGCAAATCGATGAGTCGTCGCGATGAGCTGTCAACGCTGATCCGCACCTCAGATGCCACCATTCCACCACCATCTGAGATATGCCGACTGGGCTGGTTAATACGGACCTCTTGTCACTGTGATGCGTGGCTCGCATCCAACGGTTATAGTCAGCTCTGCCAAAGCGGCACGCGACATCTTCGACAAGATGGGTACTATCACAGCCAGCCGGCCGCCGAGTTACTTGATGAATGATGTGGCTGCCAATGGCTACTCGATGGGCTTCGCACCCAATCATGACTACTGGCGTTTAGCCCGCCGCTTATTTCACTCTATCCTCAACGTCGGCGCAACGAAGCAATACGTACCCTTCCAGGAGCTCGAGACAACCAAGCTGCTTGTCGATCTACTAGCTGATCCCACCGACTTCCGACGCCACATCTTCCGATACAGCAACTTGATTGGCTTGTTGCTCACTCGCGGGCGCCGTGCGCCCACGCCTGATGATCCAGACATCAAAGAGGTTCGAGAGAACTTTGACGAATATGCTTCTCTCCAACTCAGAGGTAGCCTACCTGACTACTTTCCAGTCCTCAGGATGTTGCCATATTGGGTGTTTCCCTCCATTCGAAGGGCGCGTGAGCACTGCGTGAAAGACGCCAAGATCGCACTCAAGCACTTTATCCCGTGCAAAGATTCGAGCAATGTCCTGCCGTCATTCAATAAGTCTCTGGTAGAGAAACAGGAGAAAGAAGGGTTTGACGACATTATGGGAGCAAGGATGGGTCTGGATCTTCTGACGGTAATCACGGAACCTGACATGTTGAGACCTGCCAGTGTGCGATGCTAACATCACCTAGGCAGCAACGGATACGACTTCGCATACGCTGATCGACCTCATTGCCGCCTTGGCATGTTTTCCAGAAGTCCAGCTCAAGGCGCATGAAGGTACAATGTCCTTACCTCGCTTGCGGACCCCTTGGCTAATGCTTGACAGAGATGGATCGCGTTGTTGGACCTGATCGACTTCCCAATTCTACTGACATGCCCACGCTTCCTTATATCCGCGACGTCGTGCAAGAGTAAGCGCTACCGCCAATTCCATACCATTGCGTTTCATTCCCACTTACAAGCCCTTAGGCTCCACCGTTGGTCCAGCGTCACACCCTTCTGCCTCCCACATTCTTCAACCAAGGAGATCACGTACGAAGGCTACACTATCCCCGCAGGCTCCTCCCTCATTATCAACACATATTTCATGCACAACGACCCCTCCGTCTACGAAGATCCCCGCGCCTTCAAGCCCGAGCGATGGGAGGGCAAGCTACAAGAGGCCAAGGAAGATTCCGTTGGTGCTCGCTCGGAGCTCTTCACATTTGGGGCTGGGCGCCGGATTTGCCCTGGTCAACATCTCGCGGAGCGCAATCTGTTTCTCACCGTCTCCAAGATCATCTGGGCTTGCGACGTATCGAAGGAGACTGAGGATGGGAAAGAGATCCCGATTGACACGGAGACTTACTCCCCCGGTGGAGTCATATCGATAGCGCCATACGCTGTTGCTATTAAGCCGAGGAGTAGGGCTCGTTTGGACGTTGCCAAGCGCGAATGGGACACTGGGCGTGAGGAGTTTCTGGACGAGACGGAGCAGTGGAGGAAGGCTACCCCCGGTGTAGAGGAGTTGATGAGAAAGGTGAAGTAGACTCAGTATTGCAGAAGAGGCCAAAAGCCTGAATTCAATGAATGCCTATATAGGGATCTCTCGGATGGGCGCTCATCACACGTCGTTCCTCGAAAGCCAAGAAATACATTTTTGTTTTCTCTATGGTAGAGATCAACATTCTCTGCAACCAAACTAGCAACACCAACATGAATGTTGAAAATTTTGGAGTCGCAAAGATACATCATGTGTTTCTGGAACACGGCGTCTACGCCTTCTCAACGCCATTGCCTGTCATAACCATGTCCCACGACAACGAAGGTGGCCGCTGATAGTCCATCGGATCGTCCATGCGGAGGTAATGCATTTGATCATATCGGTCACCTAGCCCACACGTATCCACATATTCAAACCCTACATATCTGCATGTGCGTCCATCGACGGCGGGGAATTGACCTTGCTCATCGGGAGAAGCACGGAGGCCGCCTTGTATATACAGGCTCTCGTCAAAGTCGCCATCAATCAAAGCCGCAACTAAAGGGGAGGGCCTTTTCGAGACGTGATCCTCCTTGAAATCCTCCTTTTGGTATGCCTTGACTGTATTAAGGCACTTCTGGTCGACATAGAGGCAGTATGTAAAGCGAGGCAGGCGGCTCGGTGGGTCTGTCAGCATGGGTATCATTTTGTCAATCCAGTGGACCTTTCGCTCGACGCTGTGTTCGTTACGCCACTTAACAAACATGTCGCGTACTGTGTCGATGGTGGCTCCGTCGAGGGTCTCGGGGTCCTCTTTCACAGTCCATTGGGCATACTGCGGTAGCTTTGCACAGCCATGCCCCATTAGCTCAACTCACAGGAAGACTCTAAACAAAGGAATCGCGTACAATTACGTCCCCACCATCGCTCTCGAGACCGCGGACGATGTTTTCCTCAAGACATTCCATATACCGCTTCCATGTCTCATCGTCGCCGTAGGCGCAGCGGTAAATCACAAAGCCCCACTGGTGGAACCGCGTGTTGATCATGCCCCGGATCGTGGCGGCAAACGGCTGGCTCGACCAATTGAACTTCTTGCGTCGGGCAATGAACCATTCAAGCTTGTTAGACAACATCCTGACGTGGGACTCACGAGAGTCCGACTAGTGGCGTGACGGGGAGGGTGAATGTGCGTGGTGAATGGTGAAAAATAAGTGTGCCATCGATCACGACGTGAGGCTCTATTTAAACACAAATTATTAACATTTAGGCAGGCGGGTCGGACGGCTGGCTCATCCCTGTTAGGTTGCCCGTTGGTTGTGAATGTTTCGGTGTGCTAGGCTTACCGTGGCTAAACAGAACCGGTTGGTGGCCTTCTGGCTTGGGACTGACATGATGCCGAGCCTGCTAGTCTCAAGTCATTATTTTGAAGGCTCTGCAACTTCTCATCTGAGCGCGAAAACTAATTTGCGAACATGGTATAACCCGGCTGCGCTATCAAGCTCAAGAAATGTTTATCGGAACCAGTGCCTGCTTCGGGACTAAATTGAGATCTGATCAGGTTCATACAATATTAAAATCTGCCACATAGACACTCAATGCACATTAGAAGCAGCAGTATTGTGATTGGGTTACCACTGCATGATCAGTTGCGGTGACAATCCCACCTGTGCAGCTATTCTCGCGGCGCGCGAGCAACACACTGTCATGAGGCAGATAAGGCCCTCTCAAGAATACAATGTGTCACGAGCACGGAGCTCCACTATCGTGCAGGTCTATTGAGTATATAAGTGGTCTTCCCACGCTCACTATTCATAGTCAAAAAACCAGTCAACTTGCTCCATTCGATATGCCCTGCTCAGGTTCGTGATACAGTGGAATGCAGCCATTCACAGTATGGCTACTGATATGGTGGTGGTCTGCGAGATAATCCTGATAAATGTGGCCACTGATGGGTAGTTGATCAATGATGCATGTACCGAGGCTGTTTTGAGCGGCCACTTCCCTAGGACTATTGGGCCCAGTGACCTCGATGGGACACAGCTTCAATAAATTTGGATGCTCCTCCGTGGACAATTAGCAAAGTTACTTCGTCGGCTACGTGAGGCCAGTCTGCCGTTCACTGTGGGGCTTCGAGGACCGGTTGGCGGAAGTGAACGTTTATAGTCCATGCCGTACCCAGGTATACGAGAGAAAGCGCATGCGAATGGCTACTTGCATTTCAACTGTGGCGACGATAAGGCCATATGGTGAAGCGTGTGTGACGCGACGCATTCGACATATAACATGTTCAGCTGGATCTGGGAAATAGCCTCGCAATGGGATTATATCATTGAATGCATATGTTTCTCAAGCGGCCCCCTCGAAATGCCACTTTCCTTCACATTACCGAGCAGATAGATGGTGCACGCTTGCTTTTTATCGGTTTCATCATCCCGCAGCTGCTTACCGGGGATGCAATTGGACCAGAGCCCCCAGCGTGCCATCCCTAAGCTTTGGGTCAGCCACCGAAAGGGAACCAGGTGGCCGGCACTGATGTGCGCCAATCACAACTGCAGGGCATCGTCACTGGTCACTTCATCCGGAACGCACAACGCCTCCGCAAGATCACACATATACGCACTGAAGCCGTTCGCAGAAACCCATCCCCAATCCTCGCCTCTCGAAGCACAGCCACATCCCCAGAATACCTGGGTAGTACTTCGTTGGCTTCCGTCCCTCTTCTCGGTGACGAAGGGGCATTGTGGCACTGGAAAACATCTCATCGGCCCAGATAAGGAATGGAGCAGGACGGGTTATTAACGGTAACGGAGGAGTCCGCCCTCCTCTCCGTGCCACCTCCTGAGTCAAATCGAGGCAGCTGGCCCTTGCATCGAGATCGCATCTCTGCATTCCGACAGCACGTTGGACAATGGCGGACATTCTATTCCTGCCTGTTGCTATTTTTCTTCGTCGACGCGCCGATGTTCATGGGTGAAGCCCCGAGGGTCCGGATGCTTGAGATAGGCCTTTGCCGAGAGTACTACCAATCCCGGGATCCCGGAGTCATCGGACCAGGTGGAATGGTGCCGGAGCGCTTGTGCAAACTCAGGGACATTCAGAGTCCCCTGTCCCGCCTTCGCGGTTTCCTCGGTCTCCTCGAAGGCCTCCCGGGTCTGCTGTTCGCTGTGCCGTATGGCATACTTGCTGATGCCCGCGGTAGGCGGCTCATCGTGGGCGCTTGTCTAGTTGGATTCATCATGAAGGACACATGGACGTTCCTAGTGCTCTACTTCTACAAGGTCTTCCCTTTGCGGTCCATATATGCTGCCCCTGCTTTTGTGCTGCTTGGAGGAGGCAATACACTATTTGGCCCGATGATAATGGCGATCGTTGCCGCCACCGTCCCCGAAGTATTTAGGTCAGTCACCTTTGGCGATAAGACCGGCACTTGAAAACTGGCAAGGCTGATGAGACAATTTACAGGACTCAAGCCTTCTTTTACGTACACGTTGTGATCCTGATATCTGAGATGGTCGCGCCCGCAATAGGAGTGCTGCTCCTTGATGCCATTGGACCATACTTCACCTTCCTTGCCGGGATACCAGTGAAAGCACTTGGCTTCATTGCTCTCTTCCTGATCCAAGAGAAGGCTGCGGGGGAGCAGTTCAGTGAGCATGACCCGGAAGCCGAGGATACAGGTCCAGTAGGCCGAGGCAAGACACGGCGGCCTTGGGCGAATCTGATACACTACATTCGTAACGACATAGGACATATTCTGATCAACCGAGCTGTGTTGATCGGCCTCCTCGTCCTCCCAGTTCAGAAACTGAGTCGACCAATGTTGGAGCTTATTCTGCAATACATGTCCTTCAGGTTTGACTGGCCACTCAGCAGGGTAAGTCGATCTCGGATGAGCTTTGGGGCCTGAAATGTGTGATCTTTGACAGAGGCTGACGGAATCCAAACTCAGACCAGCTACTTGATATCAATACAAGCGGCTACACAAATAGTGCTATTCTTACTTGTCCTGCCCAGTGCAAACCGTTGGCTTCTTAACAGGGGTCTGCAGGCCTCGGCGGCAAGTCTACAACTCTCCAGGATATCTGTGCTTTTCCTGGGGTTTGGATGTCTTGGCATGGCATTCGCGCCGAACGCCCCCTTATTCGTCACATGTGAGTGAACCCATTGATCTCGACGGACCGACTTCATTCCTTTTCAAAACCGAGTGTTTTTCCGCAATGCAGATCTGCAGATGAAGTGGGCCAAAAGACCTAATATTAATCCAATTTCTCACACCAGTCATTATTGTCAACATTTTTGGCGCGGGCTATGCCTCGGCAATGCGGTCATTCCTTACTTCCCTCGTCCCTGGGCGGCATATCGCTCTGTTGTACACAACCATGGCCCTATTCGAAGGCACTGCGGTGCTGGCGGCGGCGCCGCTGCTCGGATTGACTTTCTCTGCCGGCCTGGAGCTAGGAGATCTAGCGGTGGGGCTTCCATTCTTAGTTGCGGCCGCTGTGTATGGATTGGGAGCAGCAGGTGTATGGTGTGTCAACTTCAATCAGAACAATGAAGATTGATACATACTATTAAGCTGCCAGTATGCGTCACACATGCATGAGAGGAGGTCCGACAGGATTAACAAGAGCAAAAGAAAAGAGGCAACAGTGTACATGCAGACAACGATTTCTATCTACTGTTTTGCACAAATTAAACTCGATAGACTTTTCTCTTCAGCCAATACGTATAACATCGTCTTTCTGAAGATCGCAAAGGCTTAATTACTCTCCATGCTTTATTGAGCTGAATATAGCTTAATGAAGGCGGGGTCAGGTTTAAAGCAGAACGCAACACCTCACTGAGACCAAGTCAATGATCATGTGATACCTGATAGAAATGATAACGGAAAGGTCGTTCATGGCACATAGCACACCCACAAAATCCTGAGTGTGGTAGTAACGATTATCAAGCCTGGGTGGTTTTTAAGTCTACCTTCATGCTTCAGTTTCTTGACAACTGATTAAAAAGTTTCCACTCAGTAACGGGGCTTTTTATCTTAGGATGCGTTCTAAAGCAACCCGATATTGTTAGCGTTGTAGTAATGTTTGTGCTAATGATGGATTATTAGTGATTGATCCGTCCGCAACACTGGCATGCCCTGCGAGGTCTGAGGATTAGTTAAGGAGCAGTTGTTGGCAAGGTATTGCCTCTTTAGTTGTTTCGTACGACTCTTCTTGCCCTTAGCTAATTCGGGAGTATGCATATTCAATGAATTGGACTCATCAACGACAAGTACGTGTACCTAGGTACGTACCGAGCAAAGCCCATTCAACAGCTAGGGGTAATAGACCAACGCTAGTGGACGCGGACAGTCAGATCTTTATCGTCCTCAAATATTGTTTAAAAAGCATGCACAAATTGGACAAACCTTTCTTCCTGTTCCTCTCTTTTCTTCCTCTTTCATCTATCATAATTTTCTTACTCCAAATTTTGACTCTCTACGCAGCAACCTACTCAACCTGACCACGTTCACCAAGTCAAAATCATTTCTCGCCGCAAAATGGAATTCTTCTCAAGTCTACTGCACGCTGCCTCCGCCCTGCCTTTGGCGCGCCACTTTCTCATGGCGATTGTAACATGGTATGGGAATATCGATGGGCCTACTGCCATGGCACTCGCCATGATTTTTCACCTGTACTGTTACGACAGGAATGTCGGGGCGCTGATGACCGCGATCCCGTCGATCAGATCGTGATTGCGCCTTGAGGTCAACCAGCAGACTCCGACACAGAACATTTCGAGATTTCGCAGGAACCCAAGGAAATCCCCACAGACAACGACGGTCAACTGGAAGACTCCCAACCGAAGCATGTCGAGATTTCACCACAACCTGAGGAAATCCTGACGGACGACGACCATGATTTTCATTGCTGCTCTACGGGCCCGTGCGACGGTCACACCGACACGTCAAACAACAAAATGCCGAGATCTCTCACAGATCTTTGGCACCTCGTACTTGCGACGCGCAGGAACCTTTCTCAGATGGACCTCGTGGCTTTTTGCCTCCCCTTCATGCCCAGACTGGCACCGTGGCGCAGTTGGTCTTGCGCTTGGTTACTCTTTGTGCTAGTAACGCGAAGGGCGTGGGTTAGAATCCCACCAGTACCACCCGACCAACCATCTGTTCTTACTGTTATAGATACTATATTCGCTTAGTACTAGGCTAAAGAGGTACCCCTATATTGTCTATTCCACCCTTGCTCGAGGGGTGTTTACCTTTAATAAAATACCTCCCTGACCTAGAGGTAGGTATAAAAGAACTTATATAAGTTCTTATTTAGGAAAGCCCTGACGGCTAAAACATGTTATTAAACTTGTGCTAAATCTTTTTTCATGCCCAGACTCTCCCCGCCCGGGGCTCAGCAGAGGAGGCTGTGATCTGTGAGATGAGATTACGTGTTGACGAGGGCGGACCCGCCGGTATTGAAAAGACACGGAAGTGCGGATCATGTTTAGTTCATCTGAAAAATTATTAGGTGTTCCAAGGACATCGTTGCTTGGTTTAATTTTGGACGGTATTGCCTTCTCATTGATTAGAACTAGGTCTGCGCACAAGTTTACGAAGTAGAGTTGAACTAAATAGTTCTCGGACAATGAGCATCTAATAAAACTCGTTTGAAAAGTTTTATGATACATATTTGCATGGGGATATGGGGGAAAACAGTAGGCCATGAAAATCCTACGGAGAAACTATCAAGTCCGCAGCGCTTCACAGAGGCTCCCGGTCCTACACATATGAATTCAAGTATCCTCCAGAAGATCACGTCTGCTGAGAGGAGTCGCGCAATGCCCCGGTGGTTTCGAAACCACTTAGGCAAAATCCTCCTTTCAATGCATTATGATCCAGGCGTTCTGTAGATTTGCGGCTTAGCCCTGAACACGGCTCTCCGGTTTGCATTTAGTGCTCCAGTAACTTCCGCTAGTTCGTGACGGCAATTTGGTGGTAGAAAAGATTTGAAATTTTCTTGTCCTCGCGGCTCTTCTATGTTAGGGGCACGTTCGGTGAAGCTGTCTGCCCTCCCAGCTACCTTGAAAACACGCATTATGAGACATTGGGTCTGCGCTTTGAATCACGACAAAGTGTGCTTCGCCCTGGAAGAAGCGATGATGATTGTATATTATTTGGCCAAAGTTGTGTAGGGAAAGTTGGCGTAGAAGGATTATTTTGTTGTTTCAATTGAACTAGCATATTTGTAATCGTGCCTGTATTGACTACTCTTTGTAAACGTTTGAAGTGTGAAAATAAGGGACATGATGTGACCTAGAGTTACACAAGAACTCCCAGAATTCCGCAGATCCAATCACGTTTCGCTATTGATATCATGCTTGGATGGTGTGTTATGAGGGTGTGTGAGGTGTAATTGACGAATACTATCTTATAAGCCTCCTACCACGGTACATCGTTGTATCAAATTATCGCTATGGTGATCACCTCATGAGGGGTCACAGGCCTAGGTGCGCCTTTTTCTAGATTTCTTTCCAGAAGCTTAACCATATTAACTATTCAGTTCACTCACTACCGACCCCCTCTCCACTTACCTCACTACTTTTAATCTTGAGCAGATGCTCGCGTAGTAAGCTTGTAGTCTGGAAAGGCTAGTTTATGCACCATCTTTTCCGTAGTTGCTAGGACACGGAACTGGGCTCTCACACTATCAGTCTCCATACTCCAACTTTCAGCGAGGATGGGAACAGTCAACCATGGCAGCTGGTTGGCGCTTCTGATCACCTTTTTGGCCGTGTCAGCGTATGCCTTGCGGTACAAAATGTACGCGTTGAGAGGCTTCTTCGCTTTTTGGTTGGTTGGGACCTCGGCTCGACGCTGCTCAACCGGTCTATTGATCCAAGCGCGAGTCTCAGCAATCGGGTCTGCACCGTCTGTTGCATGCTCGCTCAAGGGTTTCTGGAGGACTCGAATGCACTCCCTGCCTCCTCGTTCGGCGACGTGATCGCTGCGGCCAGCGAGGGCCTCCACACGATTGGCCTCGGGGGTGGGGGTAGTGGCACGGTATCGAACAGCTCGTGACCCTTGCCGTTCGGATGGCTGAGAGCTTGGCCCAGCAACCGCAGCGTGGTGAGTATAAGAATCAAGGCCCTGGCGACAACGGGGCTCAGTCTTGACCACCTCCTCCGAGTCTGACTCAACAGAAATGCCCGTTGCAGACTCGCGAACCGAGAGCTTGAAATTTGCGCACTCCAAACGAAGACAACAATACTCAACTACGGCGTCAGAAATGATGCGAAAGACGGGCGACTCGCAGCGGAGACAGTACAAAGAAGGCATGGTGATGAGTGAATGGGTCACTCACCGATACAATGCTAAATAGAGTAAATGTTCTTATCTTCTCAGCCTGTCTCAGATGGTATGAGGTTGTGGTGGTGGATGTTTTGAAGCTGAGCAATTGTTCGGTAGTCAACTGCCGTGATGCAGAGGACTTTATGTAGGAAAGTATTATCCATATGCGAACAATTGCCTATTCATGGTCAATGCCTTTGTGATGGTGCACTCTTTTCAATCGAGCCGCTCCTGCGCACCGCAGACCTTGGTGCATATCAATGACCTCTTGTGTTATGATTGTTGATCACAATGGTCTTTGTTTTTAGCCACAGTAAGTAACATTGAAATCAGAACTTCACGGCATTCCCGAGAGTTGGAGGTCCGGGTCTTGTACCGGCTCCCGCATAGACTGACTATTGACTGGTTCCGTTTCTATTCCGTATACAGCCGTAGCCATATGCGGCGCCTTCATAGGTTCAGATCACTGACATGTGAGTGCCTAACAGGGAGAGTGGGGTCTTTCATTTAGGTAGTACAAGACGTTCTAATAGGGTAATACTACTACTATATAATTAAATTTAAGATGTTATAGTATAAGGCTAGTTAAAGACTAATAATATCTATTATATAGTTAATATTATATTAGAATTAATATTATAGTAAGGACTAGCTTTTATAATATTAAAGAATACTATATATTTAGGTAATATCTTTAATATCTTTTTTTTCCTAACTTTAAAAATAAGTTTAATAATATTTAAGATTATATTTTATTTTCTAAATATTTCATATACTTCGTATATCTAAATTATTATATAGGTATAAAATATAAATACTTAAATAGTAGTATTAGTAAAGTTATAATGTTTTTAAAAAGGGATGTTTAGTATGTGAAAGGGGGGTTGGAATCGGGGGGTAGTCGGAATGTGGGCGAGTTAACTTATCAGCCTTCCTAGCACCATGGATCGGACTCATGCCAGTGGGTCGCCATTGCGCTGCTCGTGCTTCTCCGTTCAAAGTAAAATAAAATTGCACGTGAACAGTGAACTGTATTGAAAGGCAGTGTTGGAAGACGTTTCGGATTTCAAACTTAACCGAACGTCTGGACATGACGCGGGATGTCGGTATTGCGGCGTGGTTGTGGGCCATCATCCGCATGACTGGTCCGGTGGATTACGTGGGACAGGATCCAATTCGAGGCATGCGACTGTGCAGTTGAAACGAAGTTCCAAGTCGCCGCATAAGGCATGTATTTCACCATATCATCAATCTTCGATTTATCCCTGGTTTCTGACACGCCATTCCCTTTTGAGAGGCCGTCTCATCGAAAAGCAAGGAAGACAAAACATAACTGGGTCGGGGTACGAGGGATGACACTATCAAGGTAGGACATCGAGCTGCAGATGTTCGACGTTTTCCCATGCCTTCGTTGATGTCTTCTCTTGGGATTCGCATCTCTCTTCGATAGTATAGCAGAGATTGGCGACAACAAAGATCGCACAAGATGAGTAAAAGTCTTGTCAAAAGGCTTGATCTTGTGGACAATGAGCAGTAGGCATGAATAAATGGTTTAGTCCCTTAACAAGGAGTCATCATCATCGACTTTGTCTCTAGGGTGTTATCAGCTTCTTGCGGTGAGGCCTGATACGCCTCTCCGAAATTAGTGGTTTTAGTCTTCTTCTTGAAGGCTGGATTTGGTCACCGACGCAATCATCCCTCAGCTTTGTGATCCATCACAATCGCCACTGACACCCGGACCTGGTTGCCGTCGAGGCTCCCACCCATCTTGCCACTCACACACTGCTGATACCCACATGGGTCTCCAACCCAAGGCCAGTCTCATGGAGTCGTGATTAAAGGTCATATTGTCATTACTTTGACTGGCCGAGTACCTGCTCACTGCGAAAAGAAAAACAGCTCAACGTATGCTTGGACACCAAACGTCAGTGAAGGTCACGGTGACCACACCAGGAGCCAGAAACGAGTGCCGTGTTATGTTTGTTGCCTTGAGTGCCATGGGACTTTGGCCGAAAACCACTGGCCCAAGTATATCTTGAAGGCCAGTGGAAGAATTTGTACCCTGGAAGTCCTTGTTTGTGATCTGCTCGTTGACACCGGGCTCATTGCCACCCTGTGGATGTCGCCTCGCGTCAACTGGTCGTTGCCACCAATCTTGCCCCTCACCGCAGCTTTCAGCCTCTCACCCCAGCTCCTAGGTGCAGTAGAGCATATACGAGTAACCGCCTGGCCAGATCCAAGAATCGTATTGCACAGTAATTATGCCGCCAGTTACACATGGTCACATCGAAGGTAGCCGCGTATGATCTCAGCCATCGCTGCCTCTGCTATCCAGGCGAAGGGACGGGCAGGGTCTCAAGCATGCTGACAATTAGCAATTGTGAGCGCGCCATATTGCAAGCTGAAAAGCGAGATTCCGAGTCAGATACGCGTTCTCCCCGGACTCCGCCCCTTGGCAAGGCCGCCTTGCTGCACATCTCAAGCCCTGCTTACCCCACAAGTAGGGGGCGCGACTAAGCCGCTGACGGTCTGGGAGGCGTCAATGTCTCGGGTACCTTCCTGTTCACGGGGCGTCATCCGCGACGTTGTACGAGGGTGGGAGGGAGAAAGGGAGGCAGAGGAGCCGAGAACGGTCACCCCAAGATCGTCGAGCGCGTTGGCTTGTCTTTTCGTTGGCAGCCAAGAGGCCTATCACGGCCGCGCGAGTAGTATCGCAAGGGGCTGCATGCCGTTCCAAGGGGGTTGATATGAGGTTCCAAGAAGCTTGTCGGGGCCGAAAATCGGAATGTCATTCAGGAACGGAGGCTGAACAGACTAGATTGGAGTTTAATCGTTCCCCGCACAGCTCCTGTGCTCCTAGCTGCTCCATCGTGATCCCATGTCAACTTCCATGTCAAGTCAACCGGATATGGACTCATCCAACGGAACACATTCGGGATCTGAGGGGAACGTCGAAGCTGGTGATCAATCAAGATCCAGATTAAGATGTGGTTGGCGTGCCCTGCTTATCGTCAATGGCGGCAGATATACACTAATTCCATCTGACCCGCCAGATCCGGCTGCATTATCACGGCGGGAGTGGCTACTCCCGTGCAGTGTTGTCCACGTGTCCGGGGTCGGATAACCATCTTTAATGGGGCTAGTGATAGCAAGGCGACTTCTCAGCTCTTCACCAGAGTACATCTCATCATGACTGTCAGAAAACGCCAAGAAGGGGCTCGGGTGAAGTAATTATATTAGTTATATAGAAAGAAAATCATCACCTAATCTGCATAATCTGCCTTCTGGATCATCTGCATAATCTAGCGTGTAGTCCGCCTGTCTGTGCGCCCCGCACTTACATCGAACTGCTGTTCGCTGACTGTGCCCAGTTGTACGCCTTGTTGATAGAATCGATCCTAACCGCGCGCCGCTGCGGGAGCTAAGTACATCGGCCATTTACGTGCATAAGCTTTCCTGGGCGGTAGCGGTGGCTAGCCGCCACCGAGTCAAGGCAGCCTTGAAGTAAATCTGCCTAATCATGGATCTCGCTGCCGTCTTCGGTTCTCGGGTTGATACGTCGGATCTGCCCTTGTGTCATCCTACACAACCAACGTGATGGGGAATCTTTACTGGTCATCGTAGATCGACAGGCTCGGAGTTGGGCAGAAAACATTGCTGGTCATGCGCCCTTCCTGCGGCAAGCTTAGCCCATATGCATTGTCGATCCGTTTTGCACAGTACCGTACCGTGCCGTACCATTATGCAAATGCGTGGTTTTTGGTTTTCCCCAAACTCCAGAAAGTCAATTATCCCCACTGGAAACACGACCACGGTACGCTGAGCATCCACGCCTGATAATGCACGTCGGCCGAGGCAACCCGGCTGTAGGATTCACGGTCGTTTTATCGAGCCAGAATTACCAATGGCTTGGCAGAAAGTGCAAAATATTTCACTCTTGGCTTTTTATGTAAGAGGCGACGTGCTCGCGCCAGGACTGTCTTACCAGTTTACAGTATTTACTCCGAGAGAGTCTGCTAGTAAGCAGCTTCTCGACCGAGAGACCGTCGAGCCCACTCTTTGTCTGCAGGTCCGCGTCGAGCAATGATCGTCGTCATTTTGGTCAGGGACCGCCCCAGTTAAACCCGCATCCAACTCCACACAGACGTTGGTCGTCCATAGATACGGCTGTGGACCTGACTGGCCCTGAACCGGTGATGCAATAATCACCCCGTCTAATTGAGCGAGCGACTCATTACTAACAGTATTACTGCAAATTCTGCGCTAATGTGTTCTTCCACATGGCTGCGCACCGGTGCATCGGCTACCAATTCACACCACACTGCCACAGTATGAATTTGCATGCGTGAGGGCGGGCCAACTTTTCTATCTTTGCCTCCTCCCACTCTCGAAGCCCACTCTACCCCCCACTTTTCCTGTTTTGTGGTGTTCGTACCCGTCTCAGCAAACCAGTACGGCGGTATAAGACTGCCCAGAGTGACGACCTCCGACGAGGCTCTTCCAAGTTTTTCCTGCATCCCTTCTTCCCAGTCCCACCGTTCGTGTGCAAAACTTCTCCAAAGCTGTTCCACATGCAATCTGTGGTGCAGTGCCTTGTCCCGACCTTCGCCATCGCCGGGAGATTCTGAGTGAACCACCCCGTCTTTCGCACGGAGTGTTGCCCGGAATTCCTTCCCTCCCACCCTTCCACGATGTCATCTTCTCCAGAGCTCAAGGCCTCCAAGGAGGCTCCCGCGAGCCAGCGCCTCTCCACCAGCTCCAGCGATGGCTCCCCCGTGCGCCACAACTCGGACGGCCTGCACCGGCGGCTGGATAACCGACAAATTCAACTGATCGCCATCGGCGGTACGATCGGCACCGGTCTCTTCGTGACCATTGGCGAGGGCCTCGCCAAGGGTGGCCCCGGCAGTCTACTCCTCGCCTACACGTTGTACGCCTGCGTTGTGGCTCTTGTCAACAACTCTATTGCGGAAATGTGCACCTATATGCCCGTGTCGGGCGGCTTTATCCGCCTGGCGGGTGTGTGGGTCGACGAGGCTCTCGGTTTTATGGTCGGCTGGAACTACTTCCTCTATGAGGCGCTGCTGATCCCGTTTGAGGTGACCGCGCTGAATCTTGTGCTCTCGTTCTGGAGCGACAAGGTCACCGAGCCCGGTCCCACGGCGGGTATCTGTGCTGCCATCATCATATGCTATGGGTAAGGCATCACCGCGTGGCGCCCCGTGCGCTCCCACTCTGGGTCGACCTTAATCTGTTGCTCCGATTTTTTTTTCACCATCCTCCCAGGGCCGAAAGCCAACTAGACCGTCCGGATTCCTCTAGAGCTCTCCGCGCCCGCCCTCTTCTCTCTTCTCCCCGAGTGACCCCGTCTTTTGCCCCGTCTTTTTGCCCCACATGTGTCTGTGCGTGTTGTGTCTGTGAGTATGTGTGTATGCTAAACTATTCTCGTGTGGATTCTAGTCTCTTGAATGTGGTTGCTGTGAGCGTGTTTGGTGAAGCGGAATTCTGGCTGTCCGGCGGCAAGGTGATCCTCATCTTCATCTTGTTCCTGTTCACCTTCATCACGATGGTCGGCGGCAACCCGGCCCACGATGCCTATGGGTTCCGCTACTTTACCAATCCCGGATCCTTTGCGACGTATCTGACTGCCGGTGACACGGGCCGAATGGAAGGCTTCATGGGAGCTCTGGCCACCGCCACCTTCACCGTCGTCGGCCCGGACTACATCTCGATGATCGCTGCCGAGGCGAAGCACCCCAGCCGCTACATCAAGTCGGCCTTCAAGACTGTCTACATGCGATTCGGCCTCTTCTTCTTCGGCGCTGCCTTGACATGTGGAATCGTGCTGCCCTACAACGACCCGACCCTGCAGAAGATCTACCTCAGCGGCGGCAGCGGCGGCGGCACGGCTGCTGCTTCCCCCTGGGTCATGGCCATGGAGAACCTCAAGATCCAAGGACTCCCCCACCTGGTGAATGCCCTGCTCTTCACGACAATCTTCTCCGCCGGTAACACGTACACCTACTGCGCAACCCGGTCCCTCTACTCCCTGGCAGGCGACGGCCGCGCCCCGGCCTTCCTCCGGAAAACCGCCCCCAACGGCGTCCCCATCTACTGCTTCGCCATCACCATGATCTTCCCCATGCTGTCCTTCCTCCAGTGCGGCAGCGGCTCCGCCAAGGTCCTCAAGTGGCTGCTTGCCCTCATCACGGGCGGTGGCGTGATCAATTACATCGTGATGTCGATTACATTCCTGAACTACCACGCCGCGTGCAAGGCCCAAGGTGTCGACCGTCGAACTATGCCCTACTACGGATACCTCCAGCCTTACGGCGCATGGGTCGCTCTCGTCCTGCAGACCATCGTTGTCCTCACCTACGGCTGGTCCTCGTTCCGCCCGTCCTTCGACGTCGGAACATTCTTTTCCAACTACACCATGCAGATCGTGGCCCCTCTCCTGTTCATCTTCTGGAAGCTCTTCAAGCGCACAAAGTGGGTCAAGCCCAAGGATGTCGACCTCGTCTGGGACCGCCCCCTTTTGGATCGGTACGAGGAGGACCTGCTCGTCCGTGATCCACCGAGCAGCTTCTGGAAGGAGATGGTGCAGATGGTTGGCATTGGGCGGAAGAAGGTCATTGACGGCGAGAAGGCTTGAAGACCTGTGTTCATGTAATGGATAGTTACGAAGATACCCATTTCGCTACAAAGTTAGAGGGATGAATACATCGCTTCGCCCGTCACTCTGCCAAGCCCAAGTCTTCGTGATCTTCTGTGAGCTTTCTTTAAGGCCACGTAGATCACCAAAGCCGTGGGAAATTCATCTACTACATGTGTGATAAGAGCATACTTGCCCACAAAGAAATTGTCGTCGGGCATTTGGGTTCACCGTCGATATTCAGCAATTCGATTGATATCTTGAGGCGATCGAAGGCTCCCGGCCAAAATGAGAGTTGCCATCTAATGCTCGTATTTTATTTGCCCTCGCTTCGTCACATAGTAAAACGTGACGGTGCGACATTGACAAGGACGTAGGGCAAGGTGGTTGAGATTTCTTTCACCTCTATGATCGTTAAGGTATGTCATCCAAACCACAGATCCACCCCCAGTACGATCCGCTTCAATGTATCTCGACGCAAATGCACAGCCACAGCCAACACTGACCGAGCAGCTACACGCTCATATTGCATGTCCGGAAAGGCTGTCCTTTTCATACCAGTCACCGCCCTGGGCCCATTCTTTCTCTTTCCCGCTCCAGTTTCTCCTGATATTGCTGACCCTGATCGGCATGACTGACCCAATGTGCTGTATACCTTCCATTCTTTTCTACGAGTAGTCCTCATCCCAAACATGAGCCAGCGTATTAGATTCAGTCCCACTCTCTCAGTCATCTTGGTCTCTCCCAATGAAGTGACTTGTTGCCGTTGCTCTCTTCAATGTCTGAAGTCACTTTGCATCAATGCGGTGATTCTCGTGCCTCCACGGCTAGCTTGATTTCGCTTGGGATTTCGGGTTTCACTGGTGCTTTGTATTCGCACATCAATCGCCGAGTTTCCCTCCAAATAGAATACGACTTGCTGCTCAGACCGTCGATTGTTTCGTTCTCGGCCTTCTCAATTGAGACGATCGCCTCGATCGCCTTTTTGAATGCAGTGTCAATGCTTGACAAGCATCCCTCAGGGTCAAGCTTGGGACCGAACCGACAATTGGGAGGCATTCCATATTCCGTGATAAAGCAAGTGCACGCTCCGTAGAGCATGACCACTGCGTCTTTCGCATTCTTCAGAGTGGTTTCATCATCCCCAATAATGACTGGCAAGACGGAGGGCGGGGGTTGAGGCTCCAGGATTGCTTTGTCAATAGAACAGCTGCGGGCGACCTGATCAAAATACCTCCGCAACCTGGACATTGGTTCGGCTAACGTTAGATGAAGTGGGGGACACATCTCGCTCTCGTCCTGCCATTCTTTGAATGTGCCTATCACCAAGTTGTACTTCCATAGGGCCCCTGATCGCAAGCAGTGTGCCATTGGTCCGTTCTTTCCGAACCCCACGAAGTCTAGGATTTTCAACAATTCTTCGATTGCGGGTTGCAGAAAATTGATGATTCCAAATATTGGACACTTCCAAGGGACGCGAGGGCAAATCCCTGGATGATCGGTGCCACAGTCGCAGGGCAACTGAACCCGAATTCTGGCCGTATTTGTTGCCATTGTTAGCGTCAGAGCTGGTGGGAAGTTGTTCCTACGAGTCAGCCTGCTCGTAGAGCTTCAGTGTCTTGCGCGGTTTTGTGGAGTCGCGAAGGGAAGTGGATTTCGTCTGGGTGGGATTTCACCCAGTTGGCTGTTTTAATTCAAATTTTCCTTGTCCATCCTTTCTCGTTGTTGTGATTGCCTGGTCGATTCCTGAGGCCAACGGGGGTCGTGCCTTGTCATTTCTACGTTGAAACGCCTCAGAAGCACGCGTTTAGCATATTGTCATTTTGACACATTTCCTACTCAATAGCTGCCTGTCACCGTAGTCACTTATACGTTGTTCGAGGTAGAAAGGAAAGAGACGCTATTCAAATTTCTTCTTTTCGACAAACTTAACGTTTAGAAGTCCTCGGGGCGCCAACATCACTTTAGGACAGGGTGGATTTGTCATTGTTATATTCGGTACTCGATGACTTAGAGATCATTTCATTATGTTCCTTCTCCTGAGACTATAGATATCACTTCGCTCCTCAATTTGTCCAGAACTTCGTCGTAAGTGATTGCATGCGATAACATGATCCAGAAATATGACAATCTAGCAGTGATCCGACCTGTATTCATCTTCCAGATAAAACGCTACCCATCGATCACATCGTCTTCGGCATCCTGACGGAAGTATCGCTCCTTAGCCAGGTTGTTGTCGTTGACGACGAATCCCTTCGTTTCCAGATCCAGGTTCCATCCAAAACAACAGCCCCCGATCCGCATGTACCAAGAATGTTGATGCCAAGTCCGTTGCCTCATTGTGTGAAACTTTCATCTTGTTCCCGCCAGTAGCATTCAATACGTACTGTATGCGATTGGTACGGGCCTGCAAGTCAGATTAAACGCCATGCAAACGTGTTCGATCGTGTTCATCCTGATTCCAACAATGTGCCACGACTCTTCCTGCTCAGAATGTTTTTTCTTCGTCTAGCTGTAGCACTTCCAGGGCTGTTCCCCATGTTCACCAGCTTACTAGTCTTCTCAATAACCATTTGAACTCATGCATAGTCTCTACCCGTGGCTGATATCTCGAAGGTGTCGTAAATCTTCGCTTGCAATCGACGTGAGTAGAATTTGATTGAGCGCTTGCGCGAGCCCGTGATACATGACGTGTTTGAATTGCCAACCATCGTCTGCCAAGGATCGCAGTAGTAAATGAGGCCCTGATTCCACAGTATGAAGCATTGGGTCTCGCGATAATGACCATGAAGCTAACTGATGGGTTGTGGCGCGCAGGAGCCTCACAAACTTGCGTTTTTCGGCGGTCGCTTGAAGTCGCACAGTAAACGTCTGCACTCCGCCCAGAGTTCGTATGCTGCCTTCATTAGGCCCTAGAATGCTGTGTTCTCGGTGTCTGACAACGGTAGAATCGCCTCGACTGCACCCTTAAATCCTTTGTCCACCTTTGACAAGTAGCCCTCGGGGTCCAAAGTGTAGCTGACTGGCACAGCGCCACTGCGTGCATATTGCAAGATAATGGTGTCGCAGCCCGTCCAGAAAATCAAGGCCCTGGACTTCGCGTTTCTTAAGGACTGGCTATCACCATCGGCTCGGTCGATTACATCGTGAAGAAACTTTTGTAGAGAAGACGGTTCCTCGTCCCCCGAACAGCCCTTTGCGACATCGCCGAAGTACGTCCGTAACCGAGACAACTCCTCATCCAGACACCACTCCGGATGTTTTCGGACGAGTTCCTCATGTTTGATAAAAGCTCCCATCGTTTCGGCGAACTTGGATCTGATCAGGTGTCGTAAAGGCTTCTCCATCGCGCCGTCTTCCCCAAACGTGAGTATTTCTTGGACGTCCAAGAATTCCTCGGTTTCCTTGGCCAGAGAATTGATTATCTCAAACACCGGACAGCCCCGTGATCCCGCGGTCCGATGATCATCGCCGCATTCACAAAATATCCGCAGCGAGCTGGGGCTTGTATTGGTAGCTGTTGCCATGGTGGCGGCCGTGAAGATATTTTGGTGGTTTTTGCGTTAAAGGTGCTCTTTAGTGTTGTCGCCGGGATTTATCTCGTATGACTTTTGATCTCGTTGAGAGAATGGTATCTCAATGTGTATAGGGAATCGACTTCTGTTCAGACTGCTCCCTCAGCTGAAATTGCGGCTTATATGTCCGAACAGTATGGGCTTTCTGACTCCTAATACCATCCGATACTTACCCGTCTTTGACAAATCGGAAACAATAGTATGAATTTCCATTCATCGATGTTTTCTGGTTTTGAGAAAGGTGAGACGTTACAGTATCAACATTTGCTTCAAGGAGAAACATTGTTTCGTTTCATTTTTAAACATCCCGGCACGAAGATATTTTAGACAGTAAACTTTGCAACGCTGGTAATCAGCGACACATTTTCCGTATCGGTTGGTCCTTGACAGTTTACTTTGTATCTGTCAGTATCTCATTCAGTCGCTGCATGGGTATTTAGTTGCAGGCATTATCAACCATGGCCAAAATTTCATTTTGAGACAAAAGACATTTCCACGATCTTGCTGGCCCTATGTCGAACCGCCTTTCATCATTTGTTTCATGCGAAATTGAACGCAGTCTCGGGGAGTGTTGTTGTAGGATCGCTGAATCATCTCTGAGTTGTTCCCAGGTCAGGGAGTTGACGTCGAACATTTTATGTGGAGTCGGCCCTGGTCTCCTGCTTCGGCAGCATTACCCTAACCCTATGGAAGAATGACTCCAAATCCACGCAACCTCCTCCTCCTGCCCTGAGCCCCTGGCTTCTTCTTGCTCTTCTACCCTCACTCGCCAAGGTCCCTGAAGATCAATCGCAGGTACAATCTCAACCAAAACAACCATTTGCCTATCGGAATGAACAAATTAGCTAAGAAGCTGAGAGAGTTGCGCCGCAAGCCAGGGCCAACCGCCATATCCGCTACAGTCGGTACCGCAACCAGCAACGCATGCCCAGACGAGCTTACAGTGGCACCCGATACAAAGGATGCAGAAGTTCGTAACTGTGATAGTGGCATAGAAAGATTGCCAGCTGAAGTTCACCGCCATATCCTTTCCGCTATGGACCTTCATTGCCTGAAAGCTATCGTTCATACCGCCCCCGCTTTCCACCAACAGTATCTCCTCAATCGCAGATACCTACTTAGCACTGCCTTGCAGGTAACACTGGGGAGTATCGGCTTTGATGCCTACATCACGCAAAAAGCCATGACTGTGCAAGACTCAGAGGGCAAACACGAATACATTACTGGGCTGTTAGACATGTGGCAGGAACAACTGCCAGACAGTTTATCGTTCCGGCTTATTGGTGTCATTACTGAAGCTGAAGCGGTGGATATGGTCTCCTTTTACTTCCAGACCACAGTCCCAGTCGCAAGACATTACATGGATAAAGCTCTGACACACCTGGCCTGCCAAATCGGAGAAAACACTGGCACCTATGGATCAGCTTCACGGCCCAAGCCCAGCGACATCGAATGGCTGAGATGTCTACGGGCTACCTACCGATTTCAATTACTATGTTATACAGCGAAACCTGAGCTGAGACTTGGCCACGAACTACCGGGAAGCTACGCTACTCGTATATTCTACACACCAGAGCCATGGGAGAGCGAAGAGCTAGTCTCTTTCTACCAGTTTGCTAGCGGCGTTTATGAAAATATCTTCGACGCTATTGCGGTGGAAGTACACCCAGATAATCCAAGATTTGACGATCATGACCGCCCACCTACTCCAGTTGGAGCATTTGAATTTAACAATTCACGTAAGCCACTATCCTACTTACCTGGATTCTAGAATCTCACACTTTACGCCAGTTAGCCGCCGTAATTATCAAGAAGGAACAACATTGTGTGGAGGTCTTGACCTGCTACATACCGTCCTTACTATTAGTCTCAAGCCTGATCAACGAGAGGTCCTAGTAGGCATAATGCAACACAGTATTGTCTCATCATATATACCCCTCGACACCTTTTTAGGCATCCTCAGCGAATCCCAGCAGGAAAAACGACGTCAGCAAGCACCATCGCATAGGGACAGGCTTACAAACGAGCGCGCTCCACTCCTATTCCAAGGAGATTGTCTATACGGTCCACCAGTAGCATGGACGATCATCTGGGGTGAGACATATAGTAATCTGATTGGCGCGTATCTGCCCGATGAGTTGCGGCAATGGGGTTCTATTTTCTGGGATGTGGATAGGATGAAGGCTGGCGGTATGGAAGTACTTAGAAGGCAGTGGGAGGGTTTCTGGGATGAGGATCCGAGGGAAGATCTTTACTGAGAGGTAAAGATGAATCATATTAGTAGTCACAGGTTAATGGTCGGTTATTCATGCCAGCCCTTCAGAGCCATTGGGCAAATAATCCCCGACAAGATCCTACGGGGAGGTCTATGACTTCAAGGTTCTCACTAATAGCATTTGTATGGGCATACATAGTACCTACGTAGGAAGCTATTGTTTAATACATACGTAGGCTTGTCTACCACATACACGCCCATGCTCAAGGCCATAACCGTAAACACTGAATACTCGCTGTCTGCACGGAAAAGGAGTACTTAACTTGAAGTGAATCTCCCTTCAAGCGTCGGTTTGGTATTCTAGAAGCTTTGCGGCCTAGACACGTGGAAAGGCACCCCAAACGTCGTCAAACTCATCTTCTATGCAATTCAGCCTCATCTCTAAATAGTACGTCCACGGCTGTGATATTACTTCTAATACTCAAGTGGCATGTTGAAATAATATGTCCCTGTGCCTGATTAAAGAACTCTTCCCGGATATTTATTCAAGAAGATCTCATTCTGCGAAGGTTGTATCCTCTTCAACATCTGCTTCCATTCTTCTTCAATATCGTGGAAGTAGATCCAATTCAGTGGCCCTTCTGGGGTCGGCGACCATGCGGCATAATCAACTTTGCCATCGCGGGGCTTCGCATCAAGCACATCGTAGATCCTGTGGTAGTAAGGTGAGCGAACCCTATCGAACAAATCAAGACTGTCGCAAATAGCTCGGCCCTTCTCGTTATTGTCCTGGTCGATATAGAACTCTAGTATCTGCGCAAGAAGCCATCCATCCTCCATGGCAAAGCCTGCTCCTGTGCCGAAAGCTCCTAGAATGATTTCAGCACGGGGTTTCTTTTCAAGCTTCTTTCAAGACACGGCATCTTTCGGATGTTCATACCAAGTAGGGGATGTGATGCATCCCCGATGATGGCGGTGTTACCTTTAGCAACAACTCGTTGAAGCCGAGGACCAGAGAATGCCGAAAACTCTTTCCAGGTACCTTCGGGAACGTGGTCGATCGCCTCCCGGATTTCAGACGAGAATGCCTACCCGCCGTCAGTTACAAGCCTATAAGACGACGATTACAAGCCTACCCTGAAGTGACTTGACACCCTTTCATTTGTAGCTGGGATACCCCAACTATATCTCTTCCCCTTTGACTGCGCTGGATCCTCGTACGATCGCAGAGTCATTTCCCAAAGCCCCTTGCCCTTGTCGATCTCTTCTTTCGTAGACACCACTGAGCATTTGAACATTCTTTTTGGGCCATGATGGAATGCGGTGTACTTGGTAATCGAGAGATGGTCAACGCAGTGGAGGGGGATCAAACAGCGCCAGATAGTCGTCCCGTTATAAGTGATCTCGTGGTCTGGGAAGGTAGCTCTTCGGACAGCCTTGATAGCATGTAAGTATTGACGGGCCTTTTAAACTCACGCCAAAGATGATAATACTGACCGATCGAATGCCATCTGCACCAATGACCAAGTCGGCATGCGCATATGTGCCGTCCTCGAAAACAAGTGCCACGCCTCCTCCAGGTTGTTGAACAAGATCAACCAACCGTTTCTTCAGCTGAATAATGTGTGCAGGAACGCGGCTTTTCAACGCATCCTGCAGTACGGTTCGCCTTACTCGAGTATCATGGTACTTCCACTCACCCTCATAGGGAGGGTACGTATACAGAACCTCTCCAGTGACTCCGTCACTGCTAGCTATCAGCCGCATTTTCATATTGTTTAACCCGTAGGGACTATGGTCTTACCGATGTTGGTGGTCGATCTTGATGTGTCCTTTGACCTTGTCCGCCACACCTAGGAGTTCAAGTACTCTCCAGGAGTTGTAACCAACCCTCAACCCTGCCCCAACCTCTCTCAGTTCTCTGGCTTGCTCGTATATGGTGACCTCAAATCCTGGCTTTTGAAGGAGTGCTATGGCTGCCGCTAATCCGGCCGGTCCTCCTCCTGAGATGGCGACCCTGAGCCGGGGCGCTGCGGGAGTATCTGACGCGATGGCCATGTCGAGGACCTCACGATAAGATTCGATTCCCGAGGACTATTAGGCCTTGACTTCGAATAAAGTAAGAATTGAGGATCAGATTAGATTGGGTTCTTATCACGAGATATCCGGCACATAATCAGTCATCTGGACACTATGATACGGAAGCCCTCTTGCATGACGTTCATTTGCTCACGCTATCCTTTACAGGTTGCTCATAATCGCGCAAGATCCGGCACGCTTGTGCCATATTAGTGGTGAGGTCACTAAGGTGTGTATCAGCACGTCAATACGCAGAGCGATGGCGACTTGGTTAAAAAGGGTCTTGGCGCCTTTGCTCTGGTCAATCAGCTTCGCCATGACTGCTTACGTACATCTCGATCCAATAACATGGCTCCAACTACAGTACTCATCTCTAGGAGTTGCTCAAGGAAATGCTGCAATATTTTCCTTCACAAAGTCTTTCCAGGTCGTTGGAGGCAAACCAGATTTGGCCAGAATGTCCAGGCTCTCCACCAGACTTTCACCCGCGTAATAGCCGACATCATCAAACCCGCATTCGATTTCGTACATTATGGGTCCAACAGGCGGGGGCAGCCATTTCAGATAGGTTTCCCTGTCAGCTTTTTGCACCAATCGTACAGACTTCCCGGTCACCTCCTGGAACTCGGAGATGATTCGAGTCGGTGTGTAGTAATCCACAGACGCAAGGACTCTCTTTCCAAAGATCTCTGGCGTGCTTTTCATCATTCCCACAACGTATTTGCCTTCACGGGGAAGTCAGGTAGATGTTCCTATATGAAGGTAAATGGGTCTTTTTGAGAAATGTGATGATATGCTTACCAACATCTTTTTCATTGTCAATCAGGGGGACTTTGGCCTCGCTACTCCCAGGAATGGTCCAAACAAGAGTCTCGTCGTCGCCTTTCCTAAAGCTCTTCAATGGAGGCAGGATGAAGTTATGCATGAAGTACCCAGTGAGCACAAAACTGCTCGGGATGTTTTTGGCGCGGATGTAGCGCTCCACTTCAGCCTTGGCCTCTGTTGGGTGTACATTGGTGCGTCGGCCATTGGTCAGTTCTTTGACTGAAAGCAGAGACGAGAAGATGAGATGCTCGACTCCCAGCTCTTCAGCAACGTCTGCAACGTTTTTGCCTTGGGTCTTTTCCAAGTCCCATTGATCCACAACCGGCGCAGTCGTCAGGAATACAGTGTGAGAACCTTGAAGAGCGTCTTTGACAGAAGCTTTTGAAAGCATGTCGGCCTGCGCCATTAGCACCTGTCGTAACTAATATCAGGAGTATCAGGTACGTACTTGGACCATCTCGACGCCTCTGGCGGTCAGTTTTTGTGCGGCGGGTTTGGATACATCACGGGCGATGCCTCGGACTCTGAACTCAGCGGAAAGAGCAGGATTCGCAAGGACAGCATCCACAACAGAACGTCCCTGACCCCCAGTTGCTCCGAACACGCTCAGAATCTTTGACATGATGAGTGGATTGATTTGGACCAACCTTTATGAGCTAACAATTTTGCTAACTTTGCAAACGCGGGTTAGCATCTTTTATAGTTATTTCCGTATGTCAGAGTTGTCATGACTGAGTACTCCGGTCCAGTTTTAATCGGCAAACGTTAACAATGAAATGTTTCCGGTAAATCCGACAACGCCGGAAGGTGGAGTGTAGGACTACTACCGACAGTCAAGACTATCTCCGTGTGTAGGATGCTTTTTCCACTTCAGTTGATCTCATTATTCATGTTGAACTACATTGTTATGCTGCTTCCCTGTCATGCGTAGCAGTTGTGCCGCCAGATGAAACGTGATGGATGCTAGAAAATTATTTGACATGGTGCAGTGAATCTCTCCGTGGACTCGGTTTCTGCATACAGTTTATGGGATATTGACATGATATTCCTGCTTGTTTCTTGGAGGCGTTTATCAAATGTGATGAATGTCAATACCCCGGTCACTGTAGAACGATTGGCGACAAATGTTCGACATTCCAAATGTAACCCAGGCCTCTCTCGGTAATTCAATACAATTTGTTGGAGTCCCTACGGATCGTTAATGTGCCTCCGGCTCCGTCGGTCTGGTTGTCCTGATTCAGGATCATCTCTCGTCTCCACCTAAGCGATCTGCGACTTTCCCGGGACTTTGAATGCTCCGGGGTCCCCCTCGGGTAAGGACTTACCCGGACTCGGCTGCAAGACGCTCTGACTTAGAACTTTAGGCGCCGACAAATTAGTACAATAAGATTGTGATGACAATATTACCTACCTAGGTATGGTGAATGTCCTAATAAGTGCCAACACAGACACCGCGTTTGATTCGTTTACTGGAAGCCGCATGTCTAAGGATGCTTCTGTGCCTTAACTAATTTCACATGACCTTCGCTCAGATGTCCCGTGGTCCGCTAGGCAGCTACGACTCCC